>VZTO01021209.1:75213-85624 GCA_013400615.1 Syrrhaptes paradoxus
TAAAGAGGATGAGGAGAAGGTTTTAAGGTAGTAAAGGACAGAAAGGAGAATGTTTAAAAAGCTTTTGACATCTAGCAAATTTAAGAGAAAGTTAATAACTAGCAAAAAAGAAAAAAAAATTTGTGGATAGAAAAGGTCATTGGGTAGACACTAAGATTTGAACGTTAGGGCCAAGTAGAAAAAGGAGTAGGACACAACAGGCATGAATGGAGACGTGAGGAGAAGTACAAAGAGTAGCGGTGAAGTATTAACAGATGTGCATTACAGGTCAAATCCTACAGAGTGTATTTAGAGTTCAGTTCTTTCATTTATAATTGTTTAGCATTGATGTAACTCTACTGACTTAACCATAGCAACCTTCATTATCTGACCTTTATTTTTTTTTTAATAGAGCCAGTGATTCCTATTTCAAACCATCTACTGATACTCTGAATTGGATTTTAGCCTGAAGCAGTAAGTCAGGAAGTGCAAAAGTAAGGCAAAAGATGTTGGACATCTGTTAATCTTGATTGCTCTGACTAAAGACAGAGAGAGAGAGGGTTGAATCCTTTCATGTATTCCTATCCTCTTAGTTTCATACCATTTTCTCAGCACTAGTGTGACAAGGATAGCCAAGCATAACCATTCCTGTTCATATGTGGACACAGCCTGCAAATACTAATTCCCCCTTACAGATAATGACTAAACCCCAGTTTCAGTGAAACTGGAGTAAAATTTCAATAGTTCTACTGGATCAAGGAGATGATCTAATCCCAATTAGTACAAAGGCAGCGGACTGTAGCTTATTCAATATAAAAAGTAGAAAATTAGCAGCCTAATAAGTAACCAAGCAACAGAGACAAGACATTACTGCTATGAAAACCTTAGCTTTAATATTCACTGATTGTTACCCTAAGTTTACAGAGCTAAAATGACATTATCACAGGCTTTTGCCAAGAAAGGTCCTGTAAGGCACTATCATCTTTTGTGATTTTCATGCCAGTCAGCAGCTTTCTCACCAGGACTCCACCGGAGCCCCTTAGTCTTTTCTTTCTTAGCTGCCTAACATAGCTGAGCTCATTTAACATCTGTCACAGATACCATGCTTACACTTCTTAGTGCAGTGTAAAGATACCCAAGTTAACTTCTTTCCAAGCAAATTATTCTTTGCAGAGCCCACCAGCAGATGCTGCTTTCAGCATGCTACCTAATCTGTTAGAAGTATCTTGAGTATCTCAGCTTGGTACTGCACTGTGTGCTGGAGACATATTATCTCTTGCTTAACAGCTTACGTGAATGCCTTGGCTTCTACTTCCAGTATCTTAAAATGGGGTTATTCTGCTTCTGCATGTGAATCCTATAGGGATAAAAATCATGTATACTACTGAAATACTCAGACAAGGTGGTGAAAGAAGCCACTCAAAACTCCACTGGCATTCTTCTGTGGGTGGTGCAAGTTGAGCCAGCCCCTCAGTGAATGTATGTGTTCCTCTGGCCTCTCAATGCCCTGCATGACTTCCTCCCTTCCTTCCAAGCACAAGTCAAGCAGTGGATCAACCATGGAGAAACAAGAGAAAGAAGGATTTCTCCTTATTCCCAGTCAGATTAGTTTCTCCCTATCCCCATTAAGATTAGTAGCCTTTCAAGCATATAGCTTTAAAAGAATATGTAAAGTAAGAAAAGAGAGAAATTACTAGCTTTTGAAAGGGCAAGAATAGATAGTATTTTAATTAAATTAACTGAGGGAATATTTACACTTCCCATTTCTGAGATTTGCAATTCTGTAGAATAATCTCCCAGAGGAAGTCATGAAAACCTCATCACTGAGCCATTTTAAATGAGTTGGACTAGCTCTACAGTGTGCAGCAGTGTGGGGCCCGTGGACTGGCTTATTGTTCCTTTCTTTCTCTCCTTCTATTCAAGCACAGTCCACTCACACCTCTGGGGCATGAACTGTGTGATGATCCATATCAACACATTAATGTATTTGACTTTTAAAATCTGTATAGATATTTATCCTAAATAAATTAATAAGATTACCAACAAGACTAATGTATGGCTGCTTGTCATTCTGTTTCCTGTGATCATACAATATAAATGTTAATTTTAAACTTTTGTCTCACTCTTCAAAGTATTTCATTATGTGGATTCCCCATGCACACATACATCTGTTGAAAGCTTGCCCCACAACTTCATGTAGTACTAAATATTTATTATTTTTTCTAATCCTAGGAAACTTTAGTTAAAACAAGATATTTATAGGTCAAGATTCTTTATATTCTCTTATTGTGCATCTCAGCATAGACGTTTCTAAGTTAAAGCCCAAATATTTCAGAGGATTTGATTTGGCATTGTACAGCCCTAGGGACAAAGCCCATCTTGGGTATAACCCAAAGTGATCCTCTGCAGAAGTGATGAGAATAGCTGCACCAGAGGTCACAATTCCCAGTGCTTTGTTTGGCATTTCTATGTCTTTACCAAATGTAGACTGTTATAGTTGATGATTACCTAACTTGTGCAACATTATTTTGCCTCTAATACCTGGTGCTGCAATTGTGGAGTAGCTTTTTCAAGTGTTTATTCTCCCACGTATGTACCAGCTGAGGTAAGTAACAAGGTCTAAATATGTAGGCTTTGCATAGTAAACAAACTTACTCACCTCAGACTAGCTAAATCTGTTGCTACTCTGCCAAATTAATTCCACTTTAGCTTACTATGATAGTTTGTTTACTTTGTTCATAAATATCCTGATTCTTCAGCAGACAAATGATTAAATCTAAAATGAGAAAGGAGGCTGTAAATTATATTACTATGAGGAAGACAGTAGTTACTGGATCTACTGCAGTTTTTCCTACTATTTCAATTAAAGACAACATTATGCTTCACTTTCTATTGGAAAATTATGTTTAAAGTTTCCATGAAAAACATCTGTTGTGTTCCACCCCAGCATTGGCAGTGGTTCAGAGATAGATTAAATCATTCATTCCATATATGCTAGTAAATTTAGTCTCCCTTCTGCTAAAGTTGTTATTGACCATGGCTTACTGAAGGACTCATCTTGTATAAAGTTGTTCTAACTTTTTCCAGTTTGACTACTCTTTACAAGTAAATACCGTACTTTTACATTTCTCTGTCATTTGCAACTTGAATGCAAAGGTTGGTTCCATAAACGCAATGTTCTGGATAACTGGGACATCAGACTTTCCCAAAAGTAACTGAACAATTTTTTAATCTTGGCTTTTGATGATGATGCAGATGCTATTGTTCAGAACTTTTTGTTTAATCACAAAGGTCTTATTATAACATGGGCAAAAGTAATCAGGATCCCAACCAACTACTTTTTAGATTTTCTATCTTGAACTACAAGAATATCTCATTAGAACAGGAGTACGAGTCACTCCCTGAGCAATGGGGCACATTTGTGCAGCTCTCACAGCAGTAGTGTTTTACATAGTTGAATGTTTTGGATAAAAGTAATTCAGCTATCTTAAATTTAAATGTTAATTTTTCAAGTGGGTTTCATTATTGTCTTTTTGCAATAAGATAAACCAAGTTGTAAAGGTCCCTAGCAAAGACAATATAGCTAAATGACACCAGAAACAAAACTAAAAACATCCTGACATCTGTGGTTTCCTTCTAGCCACCAGCAAAGGAATTTCAAGGGCAGTTAGAGAAGTTGAGCACCTAAGTCTTAAGGACATTGACTAGGTCATGGCGTAG
This sequence comes from Syrrhaptes paradoxus, assembly GCA_013400615.1. Classification (NCBI taxonomy): domain Eukaryota; kingdom Metazoa; phylum Chordata; class Aves; order Pterocliformes; family Pteroclidae; genus Syrrhaptes; species Syrrhaptes paradoxus. The sequence goes on from VZTO01021209.1 coordinate 78,913, forward strand.
TTATGCTTCATGGCAGGTATTACTCTCCTGGTCCTCCAGTTACCTTGAACTTTTCCAGAGCACTGCAGCTGTCTCCTAGCCCATCCATCCAGGTCTCATAGGTACACACCCAGGTCTCATCCTGAAGAGGAATTTGGACATGACTGAATATGCACCTGGACTGAGATCTGGGGAAAATTCATGGAGCCACAGGACTGACACAGACTGTTGAAATAAATGGGAGTTAAGGCAGTGCCTTAAAAGTTGGGGTTTGTGATTTTTGAATTCTCTTTCCATATTTCTGTAACCTGAATTATGGCTTAGGTGGAGTCAGAAAGAAGAGTTTCTAAAATATTGACAAAATGTTTTATTATTTTCTTGTATCCACCTTAATACTCAGCTTTAAACTTAGTCCAGGTAGAGTCCAATAATCAAAAGCACATTAAGTTCTTAAACCAAAACCGAATCGATCCTATTTTGTGTTTCACTAGGTCAGGATTCTGAATTTGCTACAATGTTGATTTTCATGCCAATGCATTTTGAATTTCCAAGACATAGAGAAGTGTTTGAAAATGTTAACATGCATACTTGAGCCTTGTACAATAAGTACCATTACTGCACAAAGACCTCTCTTTAGAATCAGTTGCAGAATACTACATGAATCGTAAGTGGTAAATTATTAGTATCTCTAGGCAAATTTTGTATCTTTCAGTTTTTACACTGCAAAAATTGTCCCTTATATGTAGTTTGCAGACCTCCTACTCCCCACTTAGGGATTATTATGTTTGATAAACTGAATGATTACTTCTTTCTTATGATAATTCATGGTAGTTTTATAGATTTTTATACAGCATATATATACTAATATGTGGAGTTATAATTCTTCTATTGTATCCAGAGCAAGCAAAGCACTGTGAAATAAAATGTCTATTTACAACCCTTATTACAATAAAACCTTCTCTAAACTTCAAGGAATAGGTTGTCTGCAGCTACCATTATTAAAAAAAAACAGACTGTGAGTGAGGCCAAACAGTATCTTTCTAAAACTACTAGGAAACTTCCTAAGAGTCATCAACAAATGTGTCTTAAGAATGATGCCATATATGAAGAGAAAACAATGAGACCTGGATGCACTATATATGTAAAAGGAATCTGACAAGAAAAGGCCATACTCTTACCTTTCTTTTGCTTCTAGTGCAAACAGTAGCAGAGTAAAGTTTAAAAAGAAGTCTGATTAGAATGAAATCTCTGCAGCACACGGACTGAGGCTTTCAGTCACCAAAAATGAAAGTAATGAAAATCAGGACATGAACACTCACTGTGTCAGTCTTTGGGGAAATAATAGCTGTCTTTCAAATTAGAAGGTTTCGCAAAGCCTGTTAGAGAGTGCACAGCAGCAACTCGTATAACTCTGCCCTCATGCTAGAGAATCCAAAACACAGTTCTACCAGCAGTGCTGCATACCGGTTTCCCAAATATTTGATTATATCTCCTCTAAGAGGCTAACAAAATCTAAATGAGTATTTGGGAAGATGACTAATAGCTTAGCATGAATATTCCAAACAAGCCTTCCTAGGTATTTGTATAAAGCCACTCAAATTAACTTGTTCTTTGTGTGTGTCTGCACATCTAGATCAGTGCTTTTTCATTCCTTTTATTTGTTTCATAACATGCATATAGACCCATGTACTGGACAAACATCAATTAAACAAAATTACTTACTACATAAGAACAAGCAATTAATTTACAGTATATAGCATTAATATCCAGTAAAACATCCTAATTTAAGAGCAATTTGTTCACCTTCAGATTTTTTTAATAAGCCGGTCCCTTTATCAAGCTTAACTCATCACCCAGGTTACTCTACCATTTGCTTAACTTTAGCTCACTTTTCTAGTTAAGTATATGGCAGACAGTTTGAGGCCTTAGAACATGCCAGTCTTGGATATATCATTCTCTTCACTCCATGAGAGCAGAGATGATAGCTGAAGGACCACAGAAACAGCTCCAGTGGAAAAAGCTTTTAAATTTTATTAACCAAGGCCCTGAACCAGGAAGCATTGTTATAATAATGCAAAGTGGAGGTAAAATATCATCTCACAACCACTTCACACTTATGCAAATGATTGCATAGATATAAGCAAGATATTTCTTATGATTAGGGTGGTGAAACACTGGCACAGGTTACCCAGAGAGAGGGGTAGATACCCCATTCTTGGAAACGTTCAAGGTCAGGTTGGACAAGGCTCTGAGCAACCAGTTCTAATTGAAGACCTCCCTGCTCATTGCAGGGGAATTGGACTAGATGATCTTTAAAGGTCCCTTCCAACCCAAACTATTCTGTAATTCTATATGTGAAAGGTAATAATGAATTAAGGGACCAGCCACATAATAGCATGAAAAGTAAAAAATACAAATTTATTTAGGATTCATTAGAGTGATAGAGCAAAATTTTAAACTACAGAGACTCTTTTTCCCAGAAAAGTTCTTCCTCACATTCAGATCACACTTATGGCTGTCATCAAATTCTAATATGTCTTCAGATNCCCGGATGACTGCTAATCTTTTTGTTCTGCACACAGATACATTATTGCCTATTGTCATGGTAACAGGCAGCTCTACTCCTCTCTGCTTCTGCCTTTTCTTAGGCGATGGACACCCATGCACTTATCCCCAGGTATAATCCTGTCATTCTTCCAGTCTTATCCTGAAAGTTTTGCATTGGCCCTTACCCTTCACACTTGATAATCCACTGCTTCACCAGGAAGGGACATTTCTGTGTTCTCAGGAACAGGACACAGGGATACAAGTTATTTTTTACTGTCATGAACTGGAAGGTACAGGCACCAGCTCATGTTCATGTTCTATCTCACTGTTAGTGCAGGTGCCATTGGATCACAATGGTTGGTTGCCCAAACTCAAGCCAATTTTGGAGCATCTATGATGTGACATAGGCATACGCATACTGACCAACATTATTATAGTGATTAATTTTTATTTAGTAGCTGGAATAATGCACTACAGAAAGATTCAATGTTAGCAGCTCCATTTCAAGCACATTTAAGCTCATCCAGTCTTTCACTTGCCTGCAAACTCTACCTACATGGCTTTCCAAGCAAAGTGCAGGGAAAGACCTAAGCACATATCCCACAAAACAGCCTGCTTGCTGCTGCCTGCTGTGCCTCCCTCCCTGCATTCCTTTCACTGTTTGCTCTGGCTCTGCACCTTAAAGACCCTTCTTGTTTTCAGATAAAAGGACAATTTGCTTCTGCCTAGATGCGTAGTTCTGTTAACTAGACAGACCTCTCAGAGTGAAATATTTATCCTGCTCATAACGCGAACAAGCCATGTGAGTGACAGTATTTTCCAAACTATTACAAATCACCCAGGATCACCCCCACGCTTGTCACAGATACCTATTCTGAAAATGGAACCACATATTGGCAGACTTTTCAGTCAGCTCAGTGACAGGAAAGTGGCCGAGAAGAAGCCCAAGGGCTGCTCTAACCTACACCAACTGGCAATGCCCCCATAGGGAAAACACAGCAGCTGGGGAGAGGTGTATGTGCTCCAGGGTTAAGCCTCAGCCCTCCCTCCTTTGGGAGCTAAAAGAGAGGATAGTGCAGGACACAGACATAGGAATGTTGTGACTGATGAATCCAGTTATCCACAAGGAGAATAGCACTTTGCCAGAGCCAGGTACTTTTATAGCTCTTTTGTATAACTTAAACAGCATAAAGTCTGGAATAGACAAGGGCATCTGGCAAAAAATATTTCAGTATAATATTGACTGAAAACCTTTCTCCTCAGGCCTTTTGTTATCATCTTGTCATTTTTTTCACTGGTCTGGCAGTGTAAAAAGAAACTGAAATACTAATGTAAAAAGCACAGCAGAAAAAGAAACAACAAAAAAAAGTTGTTTCAGACCCTCCTAACTTTTCATTAAGGAATAAAACAGGGTAAGGAGGGTGCTATTTATTTTCCTTTCTGGCCACCTTTGTAATGAACAGGCCAGCACAGCCAAGAAGCATGTCTTGACTCATTCAGCTAGCATTACTAGCAATTTTTGCTTATGTTGTCTTTTACCTAGGGCTAGTCTGAGTAAAACTTAGGTCAAAACCTGAATGGAGACCTCAGGCTTTGACCCAGTATGTTTTCTGGGTACAAACAGAGTGAATGAATGAATGTATGGATACATATTCAGTGCTACAGGAAACACTTCTCGTATTTAATAATAATGTTGTGTCCTTTCACATTTGGGGGTCTCAAAGCAGTTAATATTTGCAATAGTAATATAAGATTGTTGTTCATTACTATTGTGTTTACAGATACAAGTTGAGATAAGATACAACTAAACACCTTCTCAAAGCCATAGAACACAATCTAAATCCATGGATTCTCGAGAAATAAGAGTGACCTGGTTTTCACCTCTTCATGATTTAGACAGTTGTCCTTTCACTTGTTATGGCCTATATAATTTGTCAATAACTTTTAATAGCAGTGGGAATTCAAAAAAGCTAGGGAGGCTCAAAGGACTTGTTGCCCACATACAAAGCTAAAAACAACGATAGCCACTGGCGCAGCAGAATGTCAAAAAGAAACACTTGTATCTTCAGCACAGCACAGTTTCCATGTTAGCGCAGCAACTGGCTCATATATGAAAAGCCTGTTATGCATACTGTAGGTGCAGCGACAGCTAATGGCATCGTAAGCAGGCAGACAGACAGTACAGTTGTAAAATAAGTGACCAATAGGAAAACAACTTGGAATGTCAAGAGTGAGGAGCTCAGATTGCTGATGGTGTACAGAAGGAAAAGAGAGGTGTATAGAAACAGAAAAAAGGAAATATCAGTGCACTGGCTAAGACAGAGGCGGAGCTTAGTATGGAAACTGTTCAGCAAGATCAATAGAAAAAGGGGAATTTCCCCCTGTCTTAAATGCAGCTGCAGAGAGGAGAGCTGTATGCTATACATCCCTTTTATTTTTACTGGTGCATCACAGAGTCACAAACAGGCTGCCTCGCTATAGATGATCTTTAAAAATCTCACTCACATAAACAGGTGCACTAAACCAGAGGATTGATTGTAATTTGTTCCCAGAAAAAACATGAAGCATTTGGGCCCCGAGTCTGCAGTCAATTTCCAGACCCTGCAAAGGTGAAGAGAGACCTGAATACTCTTTCTCATTCCTAAATTATTACTGGCTCAAATGTCCTGAATACAGATTAGAAGAATTACCTGATTATATTAACCCAGGGAAAGAGCTGAATAAAAAACCACATCGTATTTCAGGAAAATAGTCTCCATTAGACAGTAAAATCTCTCTTCCTCTCCCCCTCTCTTGAGTACTTTTATCCAGAATGTAGTGCTTTTTATAACCCATTTTTGGGGTACTTGAACCTGACGGAATATTGTCTACTCTATTTGAAAGATTATGAAGCCACCTAGGACTCATCTCCTAGGACAGCAATAAACCAACTCTCCTGCCAGTCATAAACACATAACATGCCGGCATTTAATGTTTGCTCTGTTCCCTTTGAAATGTTAATAATCTCTATGTAAATTGTAGCATACTGGAACTCAATTCATGTTAACTTCAAGTTACCTGATTTAGATACAGTAGAGGACAACCATTTATCAGCCTGTTTTTTAAAGATCAAAGAAACTTGTCCCTAAAATGTGTCCCATAACATGCAAATTGAACTTAATGTCTCTAATTAGATATAATAACTTGAGGGTGCTTTCTGCTATTGAAATGAAGTGTTACTGTATCAAAGGCTTAACACACTCCAAGGATCTGATCTTCTCAGCAAGTTACAACCACGCTTCACATCCTGGTCTATGGCTTGCCTACCCTCATTGGTTTTATTACAAAAAAATTCAGATCTCTTTTCTGACACCTCCTCTTCAGCTCTGCCACTGATGACATTGTGGAAACACTTGGGGAGCCAAGACTCTCTCATGATAGGTGTACAAGTTACTGTGGATCTGTTGTGCAACATGTTCAGCAACTGTATATGACAAGGTCTAGAGGCTCTACATACTTTCTGATGAGTAAGAAATTAATTCACACTTCAAGCTTTTTCTTCACTGCTGTGTCTTATACAGGGAGATAAGTATGTCATGATGGTTATCTTGCTTTAAAATCACAGTGGTGAGAAACCCTTATACTTCCACTGAGAGGTAGCAAAGTGAGGTCAGCACTACATCATATACCCGTCAGCNAGGAAATAGTAAAATAATTTAAAACTGCCAACAATTCTGTGTGTAGAAAAGCCTCTAGAAAGATGGATATTGACAAGAAGTTAAGTGTCTTATAAAACTTTTGTGCTACATCCCTGGTTTCTTCAAGTATGCTTGTTGTTGATATGCTACAGGGTATATCTTTAAAGTAACATTGCTAAGAAGCAAATATCATTATGAGTTATGTGCACAGGAAATGGGAAATCTGACCCATCTCTCTCTGCTGTCTTATTATATCAAAATATTATACTGTAAGGTTGCAGGAGGTTTTGTCTGTTTCTGTGTTTCTGGTGGTGTTTTTTTAATTGTGGTCTCTTAAACTATTTCTCAGTAAGTGCTGGAGGGTTTTTTTTGGGCATCTCTAGGTTAATATTAAAATCAATATAAATGTTTTTCAATTCATTTGTGAGAATTAACTTAAGCATTTGGATTTTCTGGAAACTCTGAAGCTGAATATGCGTAAGGGAAGTTGTTTTTTGGGGGGTTTTTTG
>VZTO01021211.1:0-11291 GCA_013400615.1 Syrrhaptes paradoxus
CCCCTGTCCCCGGGGCCGCGCAGCCGGGTGCGTGGGTGGGGACGGGACGGGGCGGGCGGTGTCCCCGCGTGGGCGGAGCGGAGCATCCTGTGCTGCCGGGCTGCGGGCGGCAGGGGGCGCTGTCGGCGAGGCGGCGGCACGCGCTGTCCCGGCCCCACGCGCGGCCGCGCACACCCGGGGGTGGGGGGGGAGCAGCGGGGCTGCGTGTGCGGGGGTCACCGGGCGGGACAGAGACCGGGGTGAAGCGTTTGGCGTGGACAGAAGCGAGGGTACATCCGCACTGGTGCCGGGTGGCGTCTGTGCGTGGGGTCCCGCGCGGTTTCCGGAGGGTCCCAGCCTGCGAACACACACGGGTGGCTTTGGGGCTCCGTGGGGTCTGCACTGTGCGAGCGGGGGCACAGCCAGGCACAGGTGCTTTTGTGGTAGAGGGCTTGCAGGTTGCTTTGGAATCAACAGCAGTCTTATTCGTAATTGCTAAATAGAGCAATAAGCAATAGTAACTAATAAATAGTGATCAGGTTCCTTCCTTATCTCAAAAATGAGTCTGGAATAATTTCAAGCAATTTGGAAAACGGTGCCTGGAGTGTCCTGGAGCAGCCTGTGGGCAGGTACCAGCCAGAAGGCACCAGGTATTGCTCTGCAGGGTACAAGCTCTGTCTTCCCCTTTTGCTGGCTCTTCCACATTGCTCGTGGGAAAATAAATTGAGTTTAGCTGTGCCCGACCTCAGAGAGACAGCACAAGGGTGCTGCTTCCCCCTGCACAGCTCTTTAAGTCAGCAGGCAGCTGAGCTGCAGAGGGAACAGGGTCACCACTGCCTGGGAGCCTGTGGGCAGAACGGAGACCCCCGGGATCCTGCCCTGCTGTGTCAGGAACAAGAGTCTCGCCCTGCAACGATCAGTTTTGCAAACTTTGCAGTTATCATCTGCTTTAAACCTCCACGCTGCCAAGCCTTTTTCTCTCATGTATCATTTCATGTAGAAGTTTTGCCCTGTGCAAAAATCGCCCCCTTCGACCCCAGTGATGCTGTACGGGCTTTGGGGCCAGGTACCCATGTACCAGGTGTGCTGGCCACAGCTGGACAGTGCTTTCACTGCTGGATTAACAAGGGCGTTGATGCCACTCTGAGGTGCTGTGGTCTCCACACCTGCTGAGATGGGCCTTGCAACAGCTCCTTCGACAAAGACAACAGCACTGTGTTCATAATGCTACAGAAATCCAGAGGAGCGGCACAGGGAATAAATAAAAGTGGAAATGAAGCATGACTAGTCAAGCACTGCACAAACCAGTGTTCGAAGACAGCTCGCTTACAGCAGGGAGTCCGGGCGAGTGCCTGGCTCCTGCCGTGCTGCCTGCGGTGCCNTATGAAGGTGTTGACCGGAGTGATGGACCCTGTGGCCTCATCCGGGAGGGAAATGCATCTTTTCAATGAGTTTTCGGCCTTGTGTTTGCCCTTGTTTCCTGGTTTCTGCTGCTCGTTCCCATTTCTTGCAGCGTGACAGTGTCGGACGGTGGGTTTCCCCGTGTCACACCTTTCCAGGGAAGCAGGTCATGTTCCCGGGCGCAGCAGTGGTGTGCAGCATCGCCAGGCACTCCCACGCTGGCACCCATGGACGTTGCTCTCTGTTAGGAGGCTTTAATGCCGCAATTTTTATCTGGAAGAAGGAGGGCAGGTCCAGGCACCCCAGCGACCTTTGCTGTAGGTGTGTGCCAGCGTGGCCCCGGGGTGTTTTTAATTCCTATTTTCACTGCTGCTTACAGAGGGGTTATCCTGAGAGAGGAGAGGAGTGGGAGCCTGAACGCAGGGGCGAGGGTCGTGACGGCGGCAGGACTGCAGGCTCTGCAGGAGAGTTAATTAGCTCCTACTGACACGGAGAAACATCCTCCGGAGTATTGATTTCAATAAGTTTTTGCTCAATTAGTGTCTGTCTCGGGGCAGGTGTCATTACCCTTCTGCTTCCCAGGCTGCTGGCAGCCTGCTTCCCTGACACGGGCTTTGCCACACCAATCCGTCTCTCGGTGCCCCCCGGGCTGGCCCTGGGTTCCTCGTCTGTGCTCATTTGGCTCTTCTGTCCCCCCTCTCCTGGGCACCTCTCGCCTTCCCCTTCCTCCCATCCTCCTCCGCACAGAGCCGGGGGCAGCAGTGACCCCAGCCCGGGACAGGGACACCGACCCCAAAGCTGAGGATGCTCCTGGGGGACGAGCCGTGGTGGGGACAAGCCCTGGTGGGGTGTGGGGTGGGCGAGCAGCAGGAGGGCCATGGTTTGGGGGCAGCAGGTGGAGGAGAGGAGCTGGGTTTGGCCGTGGGGGGCACGGGGGAGATGGCAGCAGTGGCATGAGCTGCTGAGGGTGATGGGAACGGCTGCGGCAGGCAAACCTGACCTGGCACACAGCTCTGCTTTCATCTCTGATTAAGAGAGGGGGCAGGTTCATTTTAACAAAATAGTTTTTTCTTGGTTAAATGCTGGTATTTCAGAGCTTTATGAAAAATAAACAGAAATGCCCTTTTGGAGCCACTGTTTGTATCATTATGGAACCGTATGACAGAGCTCTGACACGGGGATTTGATGGTTTTCGGAACAAATCCTTCAGTATGTAGAGACTAGTTCCCAAGAAATGTATTTGTTTGAAGTCCTAGAATTTTCTGGAAAACCTCAAGTCCAATTATGAAGGTCCAGTGAATTATCATTTTGAACAACTATGTTGGGACAAAGGGTGTAAAAGACCTTCTCCGAAGAAAGCTCGGTTGCTGGGGCATTTCAGGCCGAGGTTCCAATGGAAGCTGACCTAATTAGACAATTTATAGATACTCAGTTACCCAACTCAAACTGGCTGTCGTGTAGGTGCCAAAAAAAATCCCACTTTATCTCCCCTCTGCCAAGCCTTCTGTTTGCAAATCTATTAGGTTTTAGAACAACACTGGAGCAGCATTCCAGGGTTATTTTTCAAGGCTCTTTTGTTTCAAAGTCATCATCACAGTGCTCTGCAAACACGGTTGGATTATGATCAAGTCCCACCGTGAACTCAGCGCTGGCCAGCCCACCACCACACCGTGTCCCTCAGCCCACGGCTGCTCGGCTTTTAAACCCCTCCAGGGATGGTGGCTGCCCTGGGCAGCCTGTTCCAGTGCTTGGCAACCCTTTCCATGAAGGATTTTTTCCCAGTATCCGGCCTAAACCTCCCCTGGCGCAGCTTGAGGCCATTCCTTGGCGTGACCGCATCCGAGCGGAGGTTGCTCAGAGCAGCTCCTCGGTGAGTAACGCAGGCTGGGAGTTGTTTCTCTGATGTCTGTACCCTGGCTCTGCTCTGGGGTCCTCCCATTCGGTTCTGCCCCATTTGCTGTGACTCAGTAAAAGATGCACTGTGCAACCGTTGTGCTCCCCAGCCCGGGTGGGCTGCAGACTGTGCAGAACAAAGTGAACCTGCCCCTGCCTGTGGCCGTTAGTCTGCAGCTGTGCAGCATCCTCACCAAAGGCTCTCTGCAAAATGACTGTCCTGGGGCTTACAACACTGCACCCATCTGCAATGAGAAGAGCCGTGTTGGCAGCGATGCTGGGAACCATCCTCTGCTGCCGGCGATGCGGGCAGTGAATCACCGTGCAGCATCACTGCCCATGAGAGAGTCATCGTTCATCAGCACTGCATCGCTCTGGCACGCGGTACGAGGGGTGTCCTGTCCCCAGGGCTGCCAGGGACCTGCTGGGCACAGGTCCCCACATCCGTGGCATGAGGCATGGTGACTTCTGGAAGCGTTTGTAGGGAGGAGAGCATGTGCTCTGGGCTTGTGTCATAGGTGATGACTGGTGGTGGTCCCACCAGCATGGGGGCTCTGGGCTGGAGCCCTTCCCCTAAGATAATCCATCTAAAGGAGTGCAGGGGCTGGGGGAGAAGGGGTTTGAAATCCTCCAGGGTGATTGGGGCTGATGGCTCATCACCCGAAAGGCTGGCTTCACCCCTGTCTCCACCCTTTGCTGATTTCACCCTGACAGTGCTCATCAGACCGCAGATCCCCTCTCTCTGATGCACCCTCTCTAACACCCGTGGGCTGTGCTGAAGTTCCCCCGGGCTCCTTTTCCAGCTCTGCAGCCGGTCCATCGTGTTCTCCAGTTCCCCTGCGCCTCTCGGTGCCTCTGTGCTCATTTGAGGGGAGCAAGCTGGGAAGCCCTTGTCGAGCTGGCAACGGGCGTTAGATATGGAGCAGTTTAATTTGGAAGTCCTGACGGATACACTCGATATTGGGAGCTTAATGTGTTTTTATATTTAGCGCTGGTGCTGCGACTGTTCTAATCTTCTTAGCGCAATTGTGTACAAAAGGGCAGGATCCATATAATGAGCTGAGCCGGGCGGTCTCGCTGGGAAAGCAGCCTGCTGCGAACGTAAAGCACGGGCTCTCATTAGTCTGGGAAATGACCCTGTTTAAAATCCAGCCTTGTCCTCCACTGCAGGAGCGGTGGGGTTGCAGAGACCCCATTGCCCTGGGCGGGAGGAGCCCCCTGGACATGGTGGTGGCCTGTCCCCTCCTCTGCTCCGGGTCCATGTGGCTCTGGAACCATCCGGTGCCCGTGGGAGAGGAGCGCTGGCCGGGCACTGCCACTGGTGGTCCCCGGGTCGTGCCACCCCTCCCGTGGTGGATGCTGCGTGAGCAGCTGTGGGCAGCCGGTGCTGGCCGGGATGTTTGTGATCAGCAGCTATTCTGTGATGTGCTGCGAACATCTCAATGCTGTGGGAGCTGCAGCTGACAGCTTGGATTAACCGAACATCTGAGGAATGAACATTATTTCCTCTGTGCCGCACCGCCGCGGGGAGCCCGGCCGAGCCCTCCCGGTGGGCGTCAGCCTGAATGGTTGGAGCTGCATCCAGCGAGGCTGGCCGGAGATGAAATAAAAGAAATCTTGGCTGACAGTGTCTTGCTGCAGCTCTCCCAAAGTTGATGGGAACGGAGTGAAAAAACAAGGGGCTGGTGACAAGCTCGCCAGGCAGACTTTGCTGCTGCTCTTCGGTTACGAAGTCTCTGATTCAAACTCTGCGAAGGAAATGATTCAGTAACCAGTCTCCATTAGTATTTACTCTTCCTTTCGAGGTGCAGACGTGCTAGGACATACCTCCATGCCTTATCTCCGGTTTCTTAACCTGTGTCAGGTTCGTGCTTAGAAATGTTCTTCCCACCGACCTGTTCATCCTGCCACTGCAGCAGCACAGAGGGACTCTGCGTTGCTTTCCAGTGCGTTCCTGTGCTCTAGCTGGTGTCCTGCTGCTGACCAGTTCCCGTTGAATAGCTGAAATCAGCAGGGTTATTCAGAGGTCTCAAACTCGGCTTCCTAAATTGTATTGCCAGCTTTTACCTTCTGGCTTTTTACAGAGTCTGGACTTTTTTAGTGCCTTTAACCTTCCACTGCAGAATGATTCACAGATCTTTGAATGCTACCTTAAAAGGCAGCTTTACATTTTTTTGCAGACCCGAGGAGATGCTCAGATTCTCCCTCTTCCTCACCGGCATTTCTGACCTCCTCCTGGCAAGAACACAGGTGGCCAGGGTGCAATCCCGCAGCAGGAAAGACTTTGGTTTCACTGTGGCACTGGAGGAAATTCCACATTTTTTTGCATAAGTGGTGAAAACGTGTTATTTTCAACTAGCTCTAGTATAGTCTTTTAATTTCCCCGGTAGTCTCTCCTGGATGATATTTTTTTCTAGGAAAAAAAGTCACAGTAGCTATCATGTATTTTTTATAAATTTTGCAGTTCTAGTAGAACTTTATTCTTCTGTGAGTCAAAATGCTTCTGGCAAGTAACCTCAGTCCTGGAGCTTGTAAGGGATGTTTGTCTTTGGGGTGTTGCACAGGTGGAGAGGGGATCTGGCTGCACTGGAGTAGTGGGCAAGCGGGCTGGATTGTGCTCCTGGAGCTGTGTGCACCGCAGTGGTTTGATCCCACCGCCTTTACCGCTCGGACAATGTTTCAAGCAAGCCCTGAGGTACGCTGTCTCCGCTTGTTTGTATAACTGGGTTCCAGCTGTGGAGGCTTTATTAACACATCTGGTATGCCCAGGACACCGTGTTAAACGTGCAGATCCGCTTTCTGCACGTAAGGCGCTTTGCTGCAGACTCCAGGCTCATTGATTTGGTTAAAGAGGACTTGGCTAGTTTGGAAACTGCAGGGTTTTGTGGAACAGAAGTTTTTCCTCTCGTCCATTGCTTTGTTTAAAATGTAAAAAGTGAACCTTGTTGCCCTTTCACGTAAAATCTCTGGAACTGCTGCATTAAGCTGCTTCTCTGTCATTACTTTGCAAATTTGTCATTGACTATTAGGGGACTTGTTTCATCCACAGCTCACTATTTTATCCAGTCTGGCATCTTTTGCTACTGGAAGTGACCCCTGTCGGGGGCCAGGGGTTCCCGGTGAGACCAGGACCAGGGGCTTAGCTCCCCATCACCCTCCTTTGCAGCACAGGAGAAAAGCCCCCAGCCCCCAACCCTCCCATCTGTGGCCCATCTTGTTGAGCAACGTGCATGGTTCAAGATCTGGAGCTGAGCTACAATTGCTTTGCACAGGGACGCATCGCTTGAGAGCATGAAGACTTTGTCCGGCCCAGGAGCCCACCCGCTGCGGGTATTTAGATATCCCCTCCCCTGCTGTGCTTGTGCTGAGTATTTCTGATAGAATCACCCACATGTGCTCTTGGTATCGTTGGTTTTAAGCTGTTAGAAAACTTAATGGTGAGCTTGCAACTTGTATAATGCATCCCAGGTCTTTCAGTTCTTACACCCTGGGGCTGAGGTCACAAACTTCTGGTGACGTTTGTACCATCCAAGCCATGGCTTTGGAAGACCACGAGGGTTTGATCTCTAGAGATTGCTTCAGAAGCGCTTGATGCCAGCCCTGTGTGACGGTGTCTGCACAAGGACAGTGTTTTCCCATCCTGTGGCTGAAAACAGGCGGGGGCGGGTGAAATAATCTTTTTTGTGGGGATTTGTTTGCTGCTCTGCAGGCAGAGGGAGTCTGAGACTGAGCAGCCGGTGTCGCTGAGCTGATGTTTGCTTCCTTGTTTTGCCCGGGTTCAAAGGCTTGTGTAGGAGGCAGAGGAGGTTTATAAAAACAAAAACAGAGCAGGAAAAGCCCACACTCTGTGTTCATTTCCAGCTGCTGCAGTGCCCGGTGCAGCGTTGTATCCTGGCACAGCGAGGTGTCGAGCCCTGGCTCCGGACCCGCAGCACCTCGTGCTGTTCCCTCTGCCTCCTGCCCCAGGCTCAGTCCGATGTGCCCGTGCCCACTACAGCTGCTGTCCTGCGGGGCTGAAATTCGAACAGATCCACCAACTTTGACAGATGTACAGAAACAGATTTTCTTTGGATAAAACCCGCGATGTATCCAGCCACACCACAGCAACGCAGCACGGAGCTTAGGGCTGACTGGGGTGGCACTCGGACAGACCGGGCTACAACTTAGGGCAAGATGCAGTTAAAAAAAAGAAAAAAGAAAAAAAAAAAGCATTGCATTGTTCTTGCATTCATTTTGAAGTGAGTTAAAGTGTATTAACACAGGAAAAAGGATGATAAAGTGTTCTGAGGGTTGTCCTGTGCCGCGGGAAGGCTGGGGAGGGGAAGCAGGCGCAGGGGAAGAGCAAGGTCCAGATTTCATCCCAGCTGTGCTGAGCACAGACCTCGTGTCTGTTTCCTACAATGTCCCAGGGACTCCAAGTTTGGACTGAGCTGTCCTTTCACGCACTCAATGGGGTTTTTTTGCATAACTGTGAAGCATAGCAGAAAAGCAGAAATCACCCCACAATGAACTATAGGGATGGGCCATTCATCGTCTGAAAAGCATGCTCCCCCTTGAAACACAATGGAAATTGTCTCGGCAGAAATTTTTTAAGTAATACAGACAATACTGATTCTTTGGATGCAAACATTGACAGAACACCATTTTCCTCTGTCAATGCTGATAAACGTGTCTTGAGAACCTACAGTACTAAAGGTTAAAAAAGCGAACTTGCATCTAAGAAATTAATCTGTTTTAATTTATTGTTTAAAAACAACCATAAGAAGCTTCTTCTCATAATTTATTCTTAAAATGCATCTTGCCTCGAGGGTTTCCATAGTTACAGATGTTTCTGATTTGTAATGTTAGCACAATTGACATTTACTGCGCGACGAGAACCTCTAATTGATTTTCTACATGGTGAGGAGAAAACGAGTGCTCGGCGAGACGCGCGGTGCCTAATTGCCAGTTTCTGGGGGACACGGGGATGTAATCATGCACCAAAGGGTTGTGAGGATTTGAACAACAAACAATATTGCTCATAAATAATTTGACAAGTCACAAGATAATCTTATCAGCCAAGAGCAGCAGTTGAGAGCTGAAGGCAGTTAAATATTTGCTGCATTTGAGCATCCTTCTGTCATACATGAGGGTGGAAAGTTTGGCTTGTATAAGCATCCCCAAACCATCAGCCCAACCCACCGGTTCTGCTGGTCACCGACGTGTCCTCCTAGGCTCTTCAACTGACCTAAAGTGTCAGCTCCCAAGGGAAAGCTAATTTTGCTGTTAAATTTTTTAAAATTTATTTTTAAATGTTTGAGCAAAGTGAGCTATACTGACGGCTGTATTTAAGTCGTAAACACGAGGATCTGGTCATACAGCGTGTTCTTGTTCACATTTGCCTTGTTCCATCTCCATAGCACTGGAGGACGATGGCTCATGTTGTGGAGAAACAGCATCAATTTGTCGTGAGAAAAGTAAATCCATTCCCATTTCTCTAACTTGCAGGGCTGACGCTGCAGTAGGATGTGTGAAGCCTTTCTAGAGGTAATCTCATTTTCTGAAATTGCCTCTCACTAGGGCGTTCTTATTCCTTCTTCCCCAGCCGGTTGATTATTTTCTAATCAGGCAACACTGGGATCAGGAGAGAAGTGTCTGGGAGAGCAAACAAGGTGGATTAAAGCATTAAGGCTGTAGCAAATTGGGGGAGATTGGGAATGTCAGCTGATGGTACCAAAAGCTGATGCTCCTGGGGTTTGTAAGAGCAGTTGAATGGGCTGACATGGAGAACACCAGGCTGAGCTTGTCTCCTTAAATCCATTTTCCTCCTCTCCTGCTGTTACCCAGATACAACAGATTTTTTTACTGTTTTGAGGAGATTCAGAGGACAAGATAAAAGCAAATTATGTAGAGAGACACACAGTACAGTGATTTGTGGAGTAACTCCTGTTCACAGGCTGCTCCAGGCTGTGCTGGGCTCTAGTGGATGGCTATCGGAACTGTGCGTGTCTGGGGAAACCTTGGCCAGCAGCTCCCACAAACCCTGCTCCTGCTTAAAGCTCAGGGAAAGTCCTGAAGAAAAGCATTAAAACTGAAAAAAACTGAAATTCCTGAAGAAAAGCATTAAAGTGTGGCAGGAAAAAAATGCACCATCTCTAGCTAGACCCGAGGGTACTTTAAGAATTAAATTACATTTTTCATTGAAGGGTGAGAGGAGGCTGTTTCCCGCATGGAGAGTTGCCTGGGAGCCCACGAAGCTCGTAAACTCGGTGAAGTTGGATATTAACCACAGCCGCACCGGCTGCCAGAGGTAACCGGGAAATGGAGATGGAATAAAGGTGTTCTCCTACAGAAGCCCTGGAGGAAAAAGAAAAAGCCACCAGCCTGTCTTAAAAAGGAGGCGAGTCCTTCCCACAGTGCAATAAGCACAAGAACGAGCTGGATTCTGCTTTTTTCCAGCTCTAAATACGAGTGAAAATGTCGTGTCGGTGACAACTGGAGCCCATTGTGCGAGACAAAGAAGTAGCCCGACATAAACATGGAAAGCAGAGAAATGCATGGAAGTATTCGCTGAAATGCCCGTTTGAGGGGATTGGAAGGGCTCAGCAAGTGGTGAGCTGTCAGACTCACCTGCTTGGAGACCCACCGCCCTGTGCCGAGGGATGAAAACAAACGTTTCCCAGGGGTGGGGTACCACTCCATCCCTTCCAGACAGGGCGTGGGAAACTTGGGTGGTCTCTCTGCTTGGTGGTACCCAGAAGAGGCTCTGGACTGCAACGTTTTCCGGAGCTGATGAACCTTTTGTGCAGTGTCCTGGCTGCCAGCATCCCACTCCAGCACAGCTCTCCGGCGGTGCTGCCTGGCTCGGGGGCTCTGTGCTTCGACTCCTGCAGTGGGTACCAGGGGTTGTCTTGGCGCAGGAAGAGCAGCGCAGGAGAAAATTTGACCATCCTTAAACCCTGAACTAAACAGGTGACGGGAGCTGGGCTCCCAGGCCAGCAGCATCCTGGATTTGGTGTCTGGCTGGGGAATGAGCCTTGCCAGGGTGTGGAAGGCACAGAGCATCAGCGGGGTGAGCAGCACTGGGGGTCGACATGGAAAAAGAAAGGAGGGAGAGACAAAGCCAAGGGACAGAGAAGCTGCCTCTGTGCAGGGATCCTGGGAGGCTACGGGGTACTCTTCTCTGTACTAGATGTTGGCATGCTGTGATATTTGATAGACGGAAATTCTGCCTCTTGATTAACTCCATTTATAGCCTGCAATAATGCAAACCAGCGGGTTCTGGCATGGGTCAGGAGGGAAGCTCGTGTCAGCAAAGAGAAACACCAGCTCAGCCCAGCACTGCCACTGGGAAGGTGCAGAGTAACCTGCCCTGTCCAGAGGACCGAGGGGTCAAGGAAAACTTCAGAATGGAGCAGCACCCAGCAAAGCCAGTGCAGTGTCCAGGCTCTCCCAGTGGTGAAACTGGAAAGACCCTGCCCTACCCTATTTCTGACCAGCAGAAATTAAGTCACTCGCCAACAAGAAGATGACAGCAGTGGCTGCTGTGGACAAAATTCTATTTTTAGAGGCATCGCTGCTCAGCCAGCACCCGTCTCCCTTCCTCATTCCTTCCCCGGTGTGGGGAGAGCGGCTGGGGGCTGTGCTCCGGGGCAGGACACGGTGCTCCACCTCGGGAGCAAATAGACGGCTGGAGGTTTGCCAGCCCCGCTTCCCTCGCTGGTTCGTACCTCGGATGTTCAAGCAGTATTTATTTAAATTGGTTGATCGTAGCAGAGTTAATTTGTTTTGAAGCCTGAGCCAGTAAGTATTTGGCCAGTGGACAGGAAAATCTAATACAAACAAACAAAAAAAACTTCAAACCGTAAAGCATTGTTTAATTCTTCGCTCTTAAGCACAAAGCACCTCAGAGAAATCACAGTTCTGTAAGAGTAACGAGGCGAGGGCTGTTTCCAATCAGAGCTTTACTCTCCGTTCCCCAAGAGCCCCGTATCGTTTGGCTATAGATGGAAAGTCCGTGTGTGTACCAAACAGAAATG
>VZTO01021213.1:0-52175 GCA_013400615.1 Syrrhaptes paradoxus
ACAGATGTGGATAACAGGCAGCTCACCTAGCCTCCCACCCCAAATTTGCATATTACATGTGTTTCTTATATTAATACCCAAATAACCACCTGGCACACAAGAAAACTTTGTAATTCATCACAGTTCCCACATTGCCAAGAAACAATCTTTGACTCTAGATTACAACAGTTTGAAAAAATCTCACCCAAGGCTAGGCCAGTGAGCCTCAGGCATAACAAATGCACTTTTCTAGATAGGTGTTCTGAACCAATGGCAAGATTTTACACACCAGATCTTACCAACCAGCCTCTCTCCAAATCTCTCCCTTAAATTTCTCAACACTTCAGACAACTGGTGAAGAGCTGAAGATGTCTAGTACCTAATACCTTGTAGACTGCTTCCCTCACGCACAGTTTGTTCGCTTTTTTTTTTTTCCCCCACAAACATCATTATTTTATCCATCTGCTTTAGTACCTGCACCCTTCTATATAAGTAAGGCTCCCTCATCTGCAAAGCACTCAGGCTGTACTACCAAAAAGCCCAACACTAGCTCTATTTGAAGGTTCTCTGGAAGTACTTAGTATTGATGAGACTCACCAGCATCTATCTTCCCAGCTTACTGAACAGACCCTCAGAGCTTTTAAAAGAAACAGAGCAAAGTAGATTGAGTGCACAGAAAAACACAACAGTTCAGCTACCCTAAATATTAAGCAAGCCACAAATTTTAATAACTTTGCTATATTAAAAGATATGCACCAATGTCACCCCACCCCCACAATTCATCAAGGCATTTCACTCCCTTGGGCTCTTGTGACTAAGTATAATATTTCATTAAATATCCTGTTCATACTGGCTTATGTACTAGGGAACACACTAATTTTAGAAAACTGATTAGCTAGTTCTTTCTAACCGAATGTTATTGTAGCTAAGGTCAGATTTTGCAGTGAAACTATGGCAACAAAGCCACAGTACTCTTTTGTCTACAAGGTTGGGGCTAGGTTTATTAACAGTACTGTTCTACTTAATAGCTAAGTACTGCTTTTTGGCAATCCCTCCCTCGATCCTACCTGAAATACCCTGAACTTTCCACAGGGGAAAACACTCAAACCTGTGAGAGCTGTTGTTGAGACAGAATGAACATTTAAACCAGCACTTCACTTATGTCCTCATTTTTAGGACACAGTCGCTACAGCGGCGCATCTGCCCTGTCAAACCGCACAGAATGTCTCATCAGGACAGAACTACTGCCCACATTTTTCAGATGGGCAAACGAAGTGCACAGATCATAAAACTTCACATCAGGAGTTCAGTTAAATCCCCCCACATTCTTTTGCTGTACCTTAACCAACAGATTGTGTTTTTCATACAGCATTCCAGTTATGCACATTAATGGCCATTCTCTGTTTCAAAGGGGCTTTGCTCTGCCTGCATCTAGATACAAAATGTCTAAGATGAAAGCCCTTTAAAACCAGAAGTTGGCAGACAGCTGTCTCATCTGAGTACTCTCAGTACAGACCAGCCTGCAAACGCAGCCTAGCCCATCCTCACAGCCCATGCCTTGGATCCCAGGCAAACTCATCTCCTTGTTCGGAGATGGACAACTTTTTTCATGTCGAGTTAAACAGACACTCCTGTAGTCTTAGCCATACAGACTTTTTCTATTATGGTCTTGGTACCCATCACTAGGATGTGGCAAAACCATGCTAAACCATCTCAATTAGGCCAATAATTATTTAGCCAATCATTTATCCACTCTTTCAGCATAGCACATGAGCATCATGCAGTTGGAATGTTTTTGGCATGTCCTGGTGCTCCAGCACACATAGCTAGCAACTGGACTACAAACTTGCTTTGCTTAATAGGCCAGTAAGGAAATGAAACATGCTGCAACAGATGGGGCAAATTAAATAAAACCAGCTTTCTGATTCACTCTCCATGACAATACTTACCTCCTTTGTAAAAAAATAAAAAAAAGCAACAACAGAAAACCAAGATAAAACTTCCCTTTGGTTTCTGCATCCAGTCACTAGTGGATTTCATAGCGATACCAGCTACTTTTGTGCATTTAAATAAATTACAGGACACAGCAGCTGCCCAAGTTAGAGTGTAACACCTATTCTCCTGCTGTGCTCGTAACAGGAAAGCTCCAGTTCCTCTGCTTGCTAATACAGCAAGCCATGCAAATAATCATTGATGAGCCTGGCACTACCACAAAACCTGTGGTTAAAAATGTGTGGAGATAAGGTGTTCATGATGTTCCTTCGAAGTCACCAAGGGTCAGCAGAGAAGGCAGTGTACGTTGCCTACCATGTCACCTGCATGGAGGAAGGAGACTTGGCTGTCCTTATGGAAGCAGTGCATCAACTCTTCATTAGGACTCTCTCTCTCACAAGTTTTTCAAAACTTTAGCAGATATAATGCACAATAGTCTGTATGAAAATGCCATACTTTAACTTCCCACTTTTTTGAAATACCTAAATGCCACAATTGTCTACAACATCTGCTTGTATGTAGGATGCGGTGGGCTAAAGATGCATATTTTAGAGACAGCACTCAGGATTTCTTCATCATATAAAGGGCATCAAATTCAAATGCATACTAGCAGTTGGCAGTTTTCTAGTAGAGTTCTATAAATACTGAGAATCATACTAAAGAATTCCTCATCAAGGCAGTGAAAGTGTACTGTAGATATTTTAACTATATCCCAATTCAGCAATATTGAAAGATTTTTGCTACTCAACATGACAAATGCTTCAATTTTAAATAAAAAAAAATAGGCATAACATTACACTGTGTTTTTATCATTTTTCTCTTCCATCATACCAATCTAAAAGTTTATTTTGGTTTTACACTAAATCATTACATTGGTACTCTTTTTGAAAAGCGGCAAAGCAGCATAATTTTTTCTTTTAATGGTGTTTGGCCATAAAACAAAGTAGTGAGTTAAGTAGGTATTTATTACTGTTACCGAAATTCCTACTTTCGGTATTCAGCATGTGCATTTCAATCTGTCTTGGACATCTCAAAACTGAAAAGGAGGCACTTTTCTATTACAAGTGATGTATTTCTCTTCAAGACCACCATGCTAAGCTTTGAGCTTAGCGCTCAGGCACTCCCAAAAGTTCTGCCTTCTGCATGTGAAAAAGGAATCCTGCTATTTTATCTGCTAATATGTGGTTATCAGAGTGAAAAAGGCCATATTTAGACATTTGTTTAACTATTCCTTAAACGAGTCTAGGCACCTTAATAATTAATATACCCAAACATCTCACCAGCATTAGAAACTCCATGTTCAAAGAGAAAAAGGAGCTTAAACTCGGCCATGCAGCTCACGTCTGTCGCCCCTCTTCTTCTCACTGTTATTCCAGGAATATGCCCTCAAATTTCTGCAGAACACCCACTCAAACTCATCTAATATATGCAGAAAGTCATACAATTCAGAGTATTTCACATCAAAGTTTGAAAAACAATCTGAAATGATATAATTGGTTCCACCCAAGTAGATTGGAAAAGTATGCATGGAGAGCATACAGAGAGCAATAGGATCTGAGGCTACGCACTTACCTGAGGCTGAACATGATACCTAAAGGCTTATACCACAAAAAATTCTTCTTGACAAGTACAGGGCATAGTACTGAACTACCTTACTACCTAGAAAGCACACTTCTATATGTTGCTAATATTTTTCCAAAACTAACAGGCAGAGGGATCTGGGTATTTGTTTGAGTTTGTTTTTCAATATTCTGAAATGTTTGCGAAAACTATGTATGTGACCCTTCAGCTGAAAATTCCCTTAATCTCAGTTCTAATGCCAAACTATAAACAAGCTTGCATTGGATAAATAAAGCAAAATAATCCTGTATGTATGCAACATAATTCCATAGCCTCTATCAGTACTGCATAAATTATATGGCTTCCTTCATATTAAATAAAGTAGTAGTGCATAAGCTTCAGATCATTGATGACAAAGCTATGAAGAACAAAACATAACTCAAACCATTTCTGTTATGGAAGAGCAGACTGACTTTCATCAACGCTGAGCACAGCGCAAATTTAAGAGAAATCCAGCAAAATAGGTATGCATAGATATATATTTGCTGTTTATATATTTATATACCTATCTATATATTAAAGCTTCTTTGTAGTGCCCAGATAATTTCTTCTACTGAAGATGAACTTGCAGTTCAAAGGCTGAGCCCCTCAATGCCAACCCCAAAACCCCCCAGCCAAGCCTGACCAAACACGTCGTGAAGGCGATACTCAGAAAGAGCCTACAGTATGGATTAGGATCAAAAGAACAAACAATTTGAACTACTCATCGTCTGCTTCACCATGAGGGTATTTTAAGTCTAAGATACGGGTTCATTCCTTGAACATCTTGCCAAAAAAAGAGTGTTGCCCAGCAACTACTAAAACAATGTTCTGGAAGGAGGTGGCTGCTGGACAAATTAACCCAGTAAGTGCCCTTTTCCCCTGCATTTCACGCAGCTATCCAAAGCCTCTGGAGCCCTGGCAGACAGATTGGCATCCCAACTCGAGAGCCGTAAGGAATTTCCTGAGAAGGCTGTCAGACAGCCTGTTTTGTGTAGTAGCAGTGTCTTGCATTAAGCAAACACATTTGGCTTAGCGCAGCACTATGTTCCAATACGAAATGAACACAAACAAAACCTCTGCAGAAGCACTCACAAACTAACTAATAGGGCATAGAACCAGCAGCTAGAGCCCAAAACTATCAGCCTTGGGCTCTGCTTCAGCTTCACCACTATTGCTAGGTCTGACTTTAATTTGCAAAATAGCACTCTGTACATTTAAGTACAATAATTTCTAACGAAACACTGGTGCTTTTAGCCTAGCTAGAGGGTCAGCAGTAGTTCATACTTTCCACACAAACTCATGCATATTGAAAGGATGTTCATTTATAGTCACTATTCAGATGCACAGTCATACTCAAAGACAGAAATTACAGCAGTGATTCCAGCTTTAAAAACACGTAAAATATCTTTTTTTGTTCAAAGCAGTGCAGATAACCAAGGAACTGTCACACTTTCTTTTTTTGGAGACAAGTAGGATTTTTTCCACGATTCTCATCTGTACACAGAATATTCAGACCAGTTAAGTAAAATACTCTTTCGCAAGAATTTTCATATTAACAGTTTTAAAAAGAAACACCCTAAAGAATGTACTCTTAAGTCTTAACATTTTGCAAGGCAGTTTGAAAGGACTTTTGAATTAGTTGGAGCTGAAAACATGAACGGCCAGAGAAACATTGTACTTAAAAAAAACAAGCACTCAAACCACCATTTTAAAGTGGATTCAGAAAGCCAGAATGAAAAGAAAATCCACAGAAATCTAGCAGACCATAATTACCATCCAACCTCAAACCATTAACTTCAGGTGCTATTTACTTCTGATTGGGATGGGAAAAAGGAAGAAAAAAAAATTGGCCTTCACACCTTGAAGTGATCAAATTAATATTTTAAGGACCTACAGGCAGGCACAACAGCATTTAACATGAAATAACTACTGGTAAATGCTCATAGTAACTTCAGGGTGTTGGACTACATGCCTTTCTTTAGAGTCCTTTTCAACTCCAGCGCTTTAGTTTTTCCATCTAATAGACCCTCTCAATTTTATTTCTTTTTTTAACGTCTCATTTATACTTTCACACCATACTCCAAATCTTATCTGAACGCTATCCCATCTTACTCTCCGCCTCCTCTTGCATTTCATCCCTTTCAGGGTTCCACCACCACCAGACTCATCTGTCAGCCTACTTTTTCCACAACTTTTGTCAACAAACTAAGCCCTCGTGTCCTCAGGATACCTCTGTACGTTTTCCTCTAAGCAGACTGAAAGGCTCTATCGTTCCCATCTCCAACTCCAGTCGTGCTGCTGCAAATCATTCTGTTCAACCGAGTTCATCCAAACACACATCAAGCTTCCCTCACTGAATGTTCCTTTAGGACAACTTGAAGCCAGTATTTCTAAAAGGAGTGACTTACTAGCACACAAAAGCCACCTCCATTTCAGCTACGAAAGTGCTTGCTTTTAGAAATGCATTCCTCAGGCAGGGACTATTTTCACACCACAAGCAGGTTATCAGCATTTAGTGAGAGCATATACTCATGGCTAAGCACTACCATCAGGTGCCGTTTGTACAAGAGGGGCTCTCTCCAGGGAGAAGGATGGCATGTACACACCACCACTCTGTGCACAGCGGCTCTGCTGTATTTCAAGGGTCTAAAGTAGAAAGGAAAGGAAAACCACCACCCTGCAGACCAGGGCCTTGCTGCTGCCACGAGATGCAACTGATTATGTGTAGCCTAGGCAACAAGATTTTTTTCAAACCTGAAACACCCATGGCTAAGAAAAAAGCAGGATGGATTAATTCTGCTAAGGGATATATATGTTTAGTTTCACAGTGAATTTTCTTAGAGTCATGTATGCATATCTAAGCAGTGAATCTTGCTTCTAGATATCTCTCACCACTTTGATTAAGCATGAAAATTATACTTACAACTGTTTCACATCTTCCCACAGAAGACAGATCTGCTCAGAGAAGCTCAGAATTACATTTCTTAAAAATACTACCCAGAGCAAGATCCTCAAGACTGGCCACAAAGTCACACATTCAGTGTTCCTCCCAGAGATGACTTCAGATTTGACTGACCTGCGTCTGGACACCTTAAAGCACAGTTCATTTAAAAGAGGATTCTCCCAAGATATAAAACAGGTTACAGACTAGAGATATTTTTCCAGTACTGTGTAAAGCTATAATTTAAGTCACCTACGTTTGATTAATTTTGCTCCTGCTCCAATGAGATCTTCAAAAGTTCCTTCTCAGTTACCATTGTCAGTGTTTTGCACCGATTCAAATTCCAACCAAGATCACGCTGCTTCTCAGGCCTCAAACAGCAGTGATCCTATCGTATGTAATGACTACTAGTATGGATTATGGGAAATCACTGAGCAGACATGGGCACCATGTACAAAGTTTATTGGACACTAGAATATTTCCACACTAGTTCCCACCCCAGGCTGCTACTGAACAAAAGGTATCTCGTCCTACTAATCTGCTGTACCCATGACACTGCCCAAGGCAATGAAGGCTAAACCTCAAGTACGACAAAACTAAATATTGGGACTACTGAATTACATTCACCAGTTGCCCACAGTCACTTTACATCCCAGATGTAAATGGTTTTGTTTGTACATATACACCTTAAGGAAGACCTTCTGTTCCACTTGCAAGGGAGGTATTTTTGCAAGGTGCCATAAAAACACAAAGATTGCAGATTGCAGAGATGTGGCAACTTCCCATGCAACACCCCAGATGAGCCTCTGGGTGCCTTTGCTTCAAAATAAAAAAAGGGGTATTTTCCATTTGTGTTGAGGATGGTGTGATACACTTCATTATTACTTCTTCTGAACATAATATCACGGAAAGCGTTTTATCTCAGACTATGCTTATAAAGCATGTATATAAATAACAGAAACACCTACTAAAATTTTATGACTTTTGTTGTCATTTATCATTAAGCATAAACTTCCCCATGAAGGCTTTAGTGAAGTAACTACAATGGTTGGAAAAGGTTCACACCATTCTCCCTCCATGTGTAAATTATAAGTAATATGAGAACATTTACAATGTCTAACCACAATGTTTTATGTCAGACAAATGTCTCTCTGTACTTGCAGTTCCTACACTGTGCTAGCAAGAACTGCCTTTTTCTCATTCTCTTCTCTCTCCCCTCCCTTCCTTCTACACCCAGCAGTCTCAGTCAAACCTGGCTTTATTCCTTCATACAATTTTAACATCAAGAAATGCCTAGAGTCAGGGCTTTAGTTCACGTAACACCATTGTTCTTTTCCTGGAGAGCTTAACATCGAACGCTAAAACTTCCCCAGGTTGCCTCTTCAAGTATTTGAATCATCAGCTATTTAGTTTTCCAGTAAAAAGGGAGGAAAACCAACAAGAACTCAGACTTCAGCAATATTCTAAAAAGAGAGTTTCATTATATGAGACATCTTCATGTCGTGGCAAAAAAACAAACAGCAGCAAACAAAACCAGCAGCACAGGAGGTATGTGATTGTCAAAGGCAACCACCTGCAGTTCTGGCCTAACCTGAACAGAATTATTGTAATTCTGAGCCCCCGATAAAGGCAAAGTATGACCAAGGAAACAAGATCCATCCACCAAAGAAACAAGACAAACAGTTGCTGCTACATCTGAGAACAGCAATAAAAGGTAGATCAAATTTTTAGAATATTTGGCTGAGTTATCCTTTGGGTAAAAGATGTAACCAAGGGGTAAAAAGAAAGAATTCACGAAGGTTTTGCCAAGTAATATCCCACTTAATACTTCTCTTCCTGTCTGAGATTTTTCTGAAACAAATCAGCCCTAGCCAAACCATGCAAAGAAGTAGGCATTAATTTCTTATCACTAAGCATAAGTTTCCTGGCAGAATGAAAGTAAAGTCAAACCTAGTTAGTATCGAATGAGGTCAAACAACAATAGTTGTTACAAACATTCACTCCTTTTAATTTTCCTCTCCTCTTGAGATACTTTTGGTACTAAATGGCATGTATGATAGTATGGAGAAAAAAAACTTACAGATGCCCAGTAAGTTTGAACAGATCTGAAAGCCAACCTCAGCCAGCAGCCCCATCTCCACCCCCTCACAAATCATTAAGTCCCACAACTCACTTCACACAGACATTCACACCTATATACTTTTTCCCCCCTCATGAGTTGCCCTTCATGGAAGAAGATAACACTCAAATATTCTATAGAAAGCATGGAGATAAAAAATAGTTACACGATTGTACAAATTGAAGGACTTCTTCCAACCAGAAGGGCAATAAGCAGTCTAATAAACTCACCTCTGAATTTTTTGGGTGGGTTGTTAAGATCACCTGCTTCTGGCTGTACAACACACCGATCATCCACAAGGCTGCAAAGAAACAAGAAGCAAAATGAGATTCCATTCCCTTGCAATTCCTTACATCCTTGTTAGCAAACCCAAAGTTGTTTATTTGCAGTGTTTTATCCGAGTGGCCACTTCAGCAGAAGACATTCCCCAAATGCCAACTTATGCCAAATCTTTCTAAGAAGCATGCAGCTAATTTTTACTGTTGCCCAGAGCTATGCTCCTGGATAGGTGGGACAATAAATAAATCATTGCTCCTGTATACTGCATCATCTTTATGTCCCCTCCTTGAGGTGCAGACAGAACAGCCCATATTCTAGTTAGGTGAGAGACAGCCTTAGAAAAATTATTGCCTCTTGGACAGATTTGAAAGATGTTGCAAATATGTTTATATGAAGGGTAGAGAACAGGAAAATATGATGACTATGCAAACTGGACACTGCCCCTGGGAGCCCTCAAGTATTAAGAAAAGGCAGAAAGAATAACTGCCACAATAAAAACTGACTCCCAAGAGAAAAGAAGGCATAAACACACCCTCCTGCTCACCGGTCATAAACACGAGTCAAGGGATTGAACTAACCTCCTCCTGTTCTACCAGAAAGAGGCGAATTGGACAAGTGAACCCAAGAGATTCCAACAGGGAATGCCAAGACAGAGCTTCTCCAGTGAATACATGTCAGCAAAAAACCCACAGGGTCAATTCAAAGCCCAAAGAATACAGAAAACAGTGAAGGTGCACTTGTTTGACTGCTCTGCCCATAGAGTGCTTTGGATCAACATGGAATTGCACTTCTACCAAACACTATTTGCAAATCGTGAAAACGCAACTGTAACCAAATACTTCGTAGTTTCTGATTTGATCCTAAATGACTCAATTTGATCCCTTAAAAACAATCTGTCAAAGAGGCTTTCTACGCAAAAGTAGAAAGTAAAACTCCAAGGTCTTAAAGGTTTGAGAGGTCCATTCTCATGCAGAATCAACTTGAGAAAGATTGAGACCTAGAATATGAGAGTTGTTCTTTGCAGAGGCCGGTTACATGCAGGGAGCATCTTGAGACAACAATCATGGAAAATAATGAAGTGCATACAAATTAAGAGATCAGAGAGTTTAAGTGGACTCAACAGTTCTATGCATCTAAAATTTGCATATGCAAACATTCAGAGTAAATTGCTTTTTCCCCATGGATTTTCTCCCTATTCAGTATTATATACACATATATGAGCTCCAGCAAGACTGGTAGCATTAATATTGAAGCTGACTGAAACACCTGCTTCTAGTGAACAAAGGGCCAAAAAAATATCGAAAGTCAAATGAGTTACTCTGATCATCTCACACAGAGATAATCTCAGTGCAATATATCCCTCTCATCCTGAGATTAAATTGAAAGTAAAGAGGAACTTCCCAAACTACTAAGAAAATAATTTCACATGGTGCAAAACACAAAAGAGGATATATTGTACACTGGTAATTGTAATGACGACAGCGCTGAGTTTGGGAAACAGCAAGAGTAAAGTCTGATTAAGCAACAGTCATGTCGTAGGAATATTAAATGGGAACACTCTTCAAAGATTTAGAACGACATTAGAATGTATAGTGGTATCCGTTTCTCAGCCTTCATTAACCACACAAACAAGTCATTACACATTGTTATGACATAAGACTGTCAAAACTCCACACGGTATAGAGTACAATTACACCGAATCTTTCCTTTGCTGCTTTAATTTTCTGCAGGACAAAGACTAAATTAAATATGGGACAAAGCTAATTTGATTACGAAGGCTTATTGAGATGATAATGCTTTTCATGTTTCACATAGCAATTGGGATTTCTGGCTTAAATTAGGCTCAGAAGATGTGTGGCCATTATATAATGCAGTTACCTGAAAACAGTACTAATCAAATCAAAGAGGATGCTCGTAACACTAAGGGATCTTTGGACCTGCCAGGAGAGCATCTCATCAAGCCTAGAAAATACATGTGCTTAGGGCCTTTAATGTCTGTAAGGACTACCCATGGTGAAAAATATCTGCTCAGCAATGCCATCAAAAGCCACAGCCACTGCATACTGTTCATCATGCACTGAATGGGATTAAACATAACAACTTTCTACTTGTTCCGGAATTATTTACTGCCAAACTTGCTTCAATACTAGGAAGAAAAAAAAAATAGCCAAATGTATAGTATCACTCAATTCATTTTGCCAGTTTTCAGCAGATAGTATTTGGCCAGTTACACAGCTGATCGAATACTGCAGAGTGTGCATGTCATATTTGACGAGTACCTGGGAAATTTGTCAAATACATTCGCCAAATACTATTCAGCCAACCCTACTTACTACATCCCTTGCTTTTATCATACCTTCTTTCCCTTCTGGCAGCATCCCATATTTTCTTCTCTTTCCTATAATAGATCATGGTGCATCTTCAGTGTCTGCTTCCTTCTCTGCCCCCTTATTTTCCAGAATCCTAATAGCTAGAGGACTAAACCTGCAAGTTAGTTCGGAGTCACTCAGATGAGATTCCAGCCCATCGTTTCCTGCTGAGAGACTTACCAGGATGCTGTCTTTGTACCCTGCTTGGGAGCTCCATTTATCAGATCCATCTGGACAGTAGGCATAAACAAATTTGCTGTCACTGTACCCACCCTGAGGCCCTTAGGGCTACTGGAGATGAGAAAGAGCATGTTGTGTGCTTGCCCACTCACCATATCACCAAGCTTCCTGGTTGCTTCTTTGCTGCTCATTCAATATTGAAGTACCACAGCAATGTGCCATGCATGCCATTTCCCTCTCTCTAGTTTCTCACTGCTTTGAAACAAGGTGGCAGATGTGGTCTTTAAGCTTCTCATCCAGCCCCCTGCAAGGTCTTCTAAATCAATACACAGCTCCACTGCCAGCTTCTGAGTTCAGAGAGATTTCTCCTCAGCAGCAGTTGAGCAGAATAAAACAAACCCCGTACTTATCAGAGCTGTATTTCAATTCCACGGCTTTTCTCTGCAAACTCTTCCTTTTCCCATGTGAACAGCTACTTTTCGTTTAATGAAGAAGCATACACTTCTTGCTGTTTAAGAGGCACTCTCCTGCAGAGCACCTACTCTGATCTTTGCAGAAGAAAGCACAAAGGAGCTCTTGGGGAGAGCACGCTGGGGGCAGGAGCCAGCAAGGCACAGCTCCCATGGCAGCTCCAGGGTGCTGGCCATCGGCAAAGCTGAAGATTTAAAACATGCTCTCCTTTGACTGGAGAGGAACATTTCTGTTTGTAAGAGAAACCTCAAATACTGTAACGAAAGACAAAACTAGTCATAGCGGTAAGTTACTGGTACACAAATGGTTTGGCCCAGGACTTCTTTTGTTTTTTCAAACTGTTTTTTTGTAAACTACTGACATTGCCTATGCTACATCCTTTTTGCCAATTAGCAGATTGCACCAGAGCCTATTCACTCCTAACTTGGGGGGCAGGGAGGGACAGGACGGGACACACGGATGGACACGGGACAGACAACAACATGAAAATAATTTGCTCATGTTCATTCCCTCTACCCACATCTTAACTTGAGTTTCTTCCTCACCACAAAGTGTATCAAAACCACACCATAGCCATCACTACACTCTCCATCCTCCCAATATCTAACTTGCCATATTAGCTTCAGGTAATTTTTAAAGTTAGGGCCAAATCTGTACAAAAAGCTACCTTGCTTTACCCTCTGTTTTCTAGGAGTCACATTCAGCATAGCTAGCTGAGTTCTGCTACTCCTCCTTATGGATGTTTTTAGTATAAAAGAACAGCTGTTCTTACCCCAAAGTGCTAATAAATCCATTTGTTGAGCCCTCTGCATAGAGAGAACAAATATCTCCAATATGAAGGAAGCTCGACATCTTGTCAGTCATCTCTGGCTTACCGCCCCTAGAAGAATAAAGCACAACATTACTATTTATCAGGCAGAATTTCTCAGTACAAGCTACGGGAGGTTACAACAACAGGATCCTTCGCTTTTGTTTTTTCATTTGTTTGAAAAACTGAACAAGTCCTTGCACTGGAATTTCAGGTATCAAAGAAAACACAGCATGTCAAAATGCTTGCTTAGAAAAATAAACTAGGGCAAAACAAGCAGCTACTTGCATCTCATTTGATGTGGGACTGTTTTACGGGTAGTCGTATTCGTCCCAAGAGATGCTCACAGCCATTTCAGTCCAGGTGTTCCGACCCATTTCATCCCTGTGAGAGGAAAAGGGGGAAGAAATGTGGGCTGCCTCAGTTTAAAACATATTTGTACCATCTAAACCACAACACATTTCCTTGCTAGATTCTTTGTCAGGATCAAAGATAGGTTTGAGCATATTTTAAAGTTTCTCTGGTGTACTGGAGTGGTACTTGTGGGAATAGTAATGTAAAATATTGACATGACACATATCAATATTTTTTGGGCATGCCAAAATATTGACATGACCGACACCAAGGTAACCACCTGCTTACAGCTGCAGTCCTAAAGACAGCATTAGGTAAAAACCCACTGAATACACCCAACAGATTTTGCACATAAAAATGTACAAATTCAGATTTTTCAGAGTCAAATACCTTAAGCTATGTATCAGAAAGCCAAATCCCTAGGAGATCAGGAACACTTCAATCCTGTTTTTAAAATAGGTTGCCTAAATGTAACACTGAGGAGACAGCCACTTTGTGTTGTCAGCTTCTGCAGTATTAAGAACTGTCCTTATTTTCTTTAAAGCTTCAAATCCTGGACCGAATGATACAGGGCATATCTGTCATTTAAATAAATACAGAAAAGCGAGTTTCTATCTGTCACAGCAACAAAGAAAGAGACAAACAACATGAGCCTGGATAAAAAGAAGCCCAATTGAATAGATTTTCAAAGACATCTTTTTCAAGACCATTTGCTGGTTTCTTGGTGATCCTCCTAAGCCATGCTTTTTGATCACTGAGTGCAAAACACCAAAATAGCTTTCTATGCTCGAGGTTTCAAACAGCAGGCAGCAACGCAGCTCTTCCAAGCTGGTCCTTCTCACAGGCTGGTGAGTTGCTCTGCAAGGCAGCCCTGCCAGAGAACACTGCCCAGGACCAGATCCTCAGATGTAAGGGAAAAAAACTGAAAACCCTTTCACCCTCTCTGACATCACACCCAGATTACTTTTACTCCACCACCAGGAGAACTAAGCAGCGGGAAATTACGCTTATTATGGAGCACAGCCCTGACATTGTACAGGGGATAAATATTCCCTTTCACTGAACATTATCTTGTTTACCAAAAGTGTAAGGATCAAGTTTATTAAGCAAGGCTGGAGCTCAACAAGGACAGATTCATGGAGATTTAAAAGTTGATGTTGATAATGCGCTGCAGATATAACAGTGCAAGCAAAAACCTGAAGCTATGCTTTTCTTCTAAAAAGCTGCAAACAGCTATCCCTCCTCACTGCCTCACCCCCAAAGTATTGGTGGTGGTGGTGATAACAACAATTTTCATTATTATTAAGCCAAAGCACATCACAGACATTCCCATGCCTGTAAATCCCCAATTCATCTCTAGAATTTAAACCAAATTTAGGAAAAACAGAAGATAAAAGGCCAAGCTCACATGCAGGGTAAAGAAGTCTCAGCTCCTCTGAAATCAAATCTGTCTGCATGCAGAAGCAAACCATTTGGCTTCAGGTTGCTCACTTAATGCCAAATCCTTCAGCCACTGCATATGTTTTGCAGTCCATTCTCATTCTCTCTTGGTAAGTGGACAGAAAAACATCACCACCTATTTTAAGACATATGCCACAAAACATACAGAAATACGCAAAGTGACTGAATTAGCATCACTAGAAATACAGCTTTCATCATTTCCTGACTTGGATGTTAACTATAAATGTCATATTAAAAAAAATGTTAAGCCCTCAAAATTAAGCTCAGCCCTATATTAATACAGCACAAAGCAAAAGGTATCTAAGTCAACAAGAAACACAGATGCTTCCAAATGACCCCTTTTCACAATGGCATTTAAGGTATTATCCCATTTGGGGTCTGAGGGTGATTACTTTACTGGAGTACATCATTTTTCCTTTAGAAGAGGCAGATGTTCACCACAGCTGTTCCCAAGAGAATGTGAAGGTCAAAATTATTGACTTCCATTAGAGAAGAATTTTTTCTCAGGGGAAAAAAAAATTATCTCAGACTATTGACCAAAACCAGGCCCAAGGATAGACAATCAAATCTCTGCATTACTTTCCGGAATACAGCCTCAGTTTTCTTGTGTTTTCTTTACTGAGGAAGATCCTGCCAAATTGTGATGTAGACCATGATGTTTTATCGCTTACATACCATGCTGTATGCTGTGATAAGTGACCCCTAAAATAAGCCCATTTGCAATTTACTGACATTTCCATTAATGAAATGTTTAGCAACTTTACCTACAACCACAGTAAGGTTATGGAAAACACAAAGCTAGTTTTAAGTCTGTAAGCAGTTCAGTTACACAGTATGACTGAATTTCATAGCCAGAGCCTTTTTTCAATTTTTCTGGCTGAGCTTGCAAAGCCATCACTACAGAGTCAGGTTCTGCTTCTGTGCACCTCAAGGTGCAGATGCCTCCGGCATGGCTAGACCGCAACCTCTCCTGTTCCCAAACATGCTCCTCACACTGCCCTCTGGTCACCAGCTTTGCTGGAGCTAAGACTTACTAAGAGTTGATCTGCTACGACAACCTTACTTTTCAAGGCTTTTCTCAGGCATGCAGTATTTAGTACTCATTTAATCCTCACTCATCCCTTTCTTGTATTTTTTTGAATACTGTTTCAACCTGGACCAGAGTGATGTTATCTACAATGCAACAGAGATGCTCAGACAGAGCGTGCTTCCAGTGCTCTCCTGAAGCAGGCTGAACACTCCAAGCAGGGTGAGCCTCTTTGTAAAACACCTCTTTATCCTAAGGCTTATGCACAATGAACACTGGTTTGATGAACGCTGCCCACATCTATTACATTCTCTAATAACTGAATACCAAAAGTCAGTCCACTTGACATTTATCTTCACACATGCTGTTCTGAAGGTTGGCCAGTGCTCAGGAACATGCTGAACTGGCAGATGGAGCGAGGGACTGAATGACCCAACATGCCTCCTTACATGCAAGATTTACAAGTGAAGAGAATAATTTCTAAACTGATTTAGCTTACTTCAAAGCTGCTTTCATAGTCTCCTGAGAAAGGACTTGTGACACCTAATAAAATTATTCCACTGAATGATCAATTACTTGCATTAAACAGTAAATTTCCAGCTACCACAAACTGAGTTTTCCCCACTCTGGATGAGAAGGACAACGGGGACATCTGAGACAAAAAGTAAAACCAGAAGGTTTTCAAGAGCAAAGTTTCCAGGTACCCAGTCTGAAAACCTTTTGTAAACAGCTCTGACTGTCAAGATCAGCTGGCCACCCTAAGCTCCCTGAAACCAGACCTCTATGGGAATCTTCATCAGGAAAACCCAGAAGAAAACCTGTCAACCTTGGCACATCTATCAAAAATTCATAGCACAGGTGAGCCGCAGGGACAGAGAACAGGTTCCCTCCTGGACATGTAAGCCAAAGCATCCGTGCGTGTCCCCGTGGCCAGGGAGGGGATGCCTCCCTTCCTGCATCCCACTGGCCAAAAACACAAGGTGACCACCACCCCCTGGAAGTACAGGGCAGGACAACTCTCACACACACTCCCAGCTCCTGGCTTTAACAGCTAAAAGCCCAGTCACCCTGCTTAAAAAGCAGTTGTCCTCGGTAGACAAATACAACCATTACTCTGCAATTTATTTATTTTAGATACACCAGTGCCAAGAGCAATTGATTAATACTAGAGGATGGACGGCCCTAAGAGAACTTGCAGGTATTGCTATGCACAATCCCAGTCTAAATGGCATTCTCACATCCTTGCAAGAGGTGAGTCCTGCAAGAAACCCATCATGTTCCAGCCGTAACACGACAGTCTCCCAGCCACGGAACAGTGTCATCCTCTTCCACTTAAACACTGGGGGGGAACAAGAGTCCTTCCATGTAAACTTACTTGAAAAATCAATGACAAAGAAGTACTCTGATATGGAAATGATAGCAGCATGGCAATAGTAGCGTACAAATCCAGCAAAAGTGATTTAAGTTTCTCCAAACAAGTACTACGAGGCTTAATTTGGGTGGCAGCAATATTGACAGCAGCAACACACATTTTTTAAAAAATATTCTTTTCCCACCAAGATGAAAACTCTAATTTTGAAAGGCAGACTTAACTTTCAAGATGAGAAATTAAATGTGAACTAAAAATGGACTGCACACTGAGAAGCACACTATATGTCCCCATAGACATCAAAAAATACCTGAAAGACAAACATATTCTACAGTATTTTTTAAGCCTTGACAGCTTGAATTCTTTTAATTCTGCTGGTGATCACTTCCTCATGTGTATTACCTATACAAAAGTTAGTGCATCTTTAAGTACGTTTTATATACAGTTTATCTGCGCAGGAAAAATAAAATTAAGTCTCTGTTTAAGAAGCTACCCCTAAAAAAATAAACCTAGAAACCTGCTGAATTTCATGTCAATTGCAAGGTACCACTTTACAAGTCATTTTGCCAGTCTGTAGCTTTGCTCTATGGGACTGGATCTGAAAATGCATTACCTAAATCCAGGCAGTGAAATTAAACCCAGGAAAACTTTCTATTCATCTCAAGAGTTTTAGGACTTGCCCTTCCCCTGCTACTCTGAACAGCTTTGGTGAACACAAATCTGTATCACAAGACTGCAAGAGTTTGGTCTTCTGACTCAACAGAAAGTGCCATAATTATGGTGTTCATCTTTGATTATTTTCTTCCTTCTAGATTATCTTGTGCATACCACAAAACAAGCTGCATTTCACATAGCAAAAGCCAAAGAAAAGAACCAATCCTGAAATGCAAACTAAGCACTTTGACAGGGTTTGTACAAAGCCCCTTACCACCAACACCACCGCTCCTCTGCAAACCAACAGTGAACTTCTGCAGACCCTCCCTCATAACCATTTCTGCTGGCTTTCAGGAAGATTGAAAGGCCTCACCCATATTTTGGGGGACAAGCACATCCTATGCTTAGCCTGACGGCCTTGAATAAGCCAGTGTAAATTTGATATAGTCACTGAAATTCAATTCTGAGACACTTCAATCCATTTTCTCATGAAAACACAGTTCACAATGGTAGTTAAAGCAGAATTAACAGTGCAAACACTTGGAAAGCAAACTGACTGTTAAATATCAAATACCTTAATGAGCCAGCTGCTTTTTGAAGATCTCAGAATAAGAAATGCAACTGCTTTGTAAACATTTCATGCTAATTTCTCCCATCACTCATCTGGATCTTGACGCCAAGTTAGAAAAAACAGGCTTCAGAGCAATGCTGAAAGTTTGCTTTCCTTGAATAGCAGAGTCAAGGCCCCCTTTTGAAGTCCCTCCTTACAGGGACTGTTTGTAACGAGGTTTCTGCACTATGCTATTCTTCATCTCAAGCAATTTAATACTGAAAGGCTTTTCAAGGAATCTGATGCTGTTTTGCCAATACCATGTCTCACATCTGCTTCATGTGGGATTTTAATTCTTTAACCTATGAGTGCAAACCCTATTTGTAAAATAAACAAGACCAAATATGTCTTATTGCTGACAGTTTAACTTCCAGCAACTGGGATACAAATTGCTTAATCTTTTTAAGATGGTTCTAATGACGTTTGTTTTTAGAAAAAAAAAAAAAGCTCCTCGCTACGCCTTGCAGTCCCATGATGTACTCAGTTCTCCATCATCATAGTTTCACTGTGGTTTAGTGCTCAATTAAATAGATACTGGCAATTTTATTTGTACCATCACAGAAACTGGAGCAGCACTTTATCAAAGTCTTTTTCACTATTTAGGTTGTTTAGGTAGGAATATAATCTCAAACCATACTTAACTGCTTCAACTTCATTCCTTCACACAGGAAACTCCACAGTGAAAGTTTAATTTTGATTCAATTTTTAACAGAAAAAAGATCAGAGTTTAAGAGTAGAGAGACAACAAAAAAGCAAAAATAAGGGGTGGCTTAATGGCGTAAATTATTGCCATGTGTTTGAAGAATCATCCATAAATGAATAGATATCGCTAACATTACATCAATACTTGATCAACTGAGAACCCACAAGACCAGGTAAGTCAGTGTGTTTGAATCAAATGGAATTGGGTCCTTAATATTTGTAAATTAGACCAAGCAAGATAACATCTTTTTAAAGGCACCCAAACCCCAACTCCTCAGATTTAAGTGAAAGTCCAGTGCTTAAACAATTTCATAAATCTAAACTTTACAACAAGATTACTTGGCCAAAAATTTGGCCCCCTAGGCTTGATCCAATATTTCTCTAATGATTTCCATGGTTTTTTGGATAACACCCACTCAGCATTCTGATATCTATTTTCACAGGTGCAGCTAACTTCTTAAAACTGAAACCAAATCCTGATGTTTCCCATTCTTATTTCAATAAAAAAAGGAAGGTTACCTCCCTGAGGGCTGTGAGAAAGAATTCAAAAGAATATTATTAAAACAGCCAAAGCAAGGAGGAAGTGCTCTATTAAAAAGATCATCTAGTGAATAATCACTCTTCTGGGGCTGCAGGATAGAGCATCATTATTTGCAAAGCTTCTGACTTAGCAAATCTAAAAGGAGCTCTTCTGCACACACCAGAGAAAGACAAATACAATGGATCTTGGGTTGCAGAGCCCAGGCAGCTGAGCTAAGTGCCATGCACCGAGATGGCCATCTCAGGGAAGGTGGTTCACTCCTCAGCTGAGCACCAAGTCAACACCAGAATGAAATCCTGCAGCTTCTCAACCACCAATGCCGTTTGTAGCACATGGAAAACAACAACAGCACAGGAGACCCATCTCCATGCCATCCCAAACGTCAGGATCCTCGCCCTCGCACAGCGCAGTGGAAGGCAGCTCAGGAATTGCATTAGTTCAGCACTGCTAATTTTATGCACGTGTAGCTACAATTTTAGAGATTACACATTTTTTTAAAAAATATCAGCACGGTACGTTTATCTACCACATGATCTTGTTTTTCATTTAACTGTAGCCTTTCATGTCCAGGAGCCTGCTATCTGCTGACAAATTGTCATTTGATGAACCGTTAGATTAAAGAGGAGAAATGCACTTTCTCAGAGAAAGTATTTTTCCTCCTAACACTTATAACGCAGCAGATTTTTCTATAGTTTGCAGTCTGAACTGGCAAGATGGAGGCTGTGGAAGAGGGGAAGGGGGGAGCAGCACAGCCCTATGACTTTCTCAAGGACACACAGCGGGTCAGGCTCAGAGCCCAGATTCAAATCCAGGTCTCCTGAATCCCCAGCCACCAGTCCACACCAGCCCCCTTCTCTCAGGAGGAAACTCAGTCCCACTGCACATCTAATCAAGGGTACATTTCTCCATTCTCTTGAAGGAAGTTGGAAGAGGCGTTTAAATTCACACAGAAAGATAACGGTCAGGTTAATTATGTTCTATTCATACCATTTACCACTCCACAGAGAAGTGATTTAACTTATTTTTACAGTTACCTTACTAATGACAACATTATTCAGAAGTTACTATTTCATAGCTGCAACAAAAGTCAGTTTAAAGAAAAGGGAGAAAGAGAGAAAATAACTCATTTTGTTAACTTAAACCTCAATAAATCCCCAATACAGGAAAGCAAACACGCACAACGTCCTTTTCTCCTCAGAAGGAGCATCTGCATGGTTTTTTATTTGCCCATTGCAACCAGACCAACTAGTTACAGACCATTCAGGTCAAAAGTAACACACTCAAAACAATGTGCTAGGCAGAAGTTACACTTTTGACAGCGCTATCTTATACAGCAGCCATCAGACTGATGTAAGAAATACGACTGACAGATCCTATTGACAGGCACCTGCACAAAGCTGAAAAAAGAAAATCTATTAGAGAGACACTGTCAGGGGAAAAAATCATTTTTTGGTTTCAAACCAAGAATGACCTGACAGTATCTTTTTAATCACATTAAAAGTAAGAAGCACTCACTGAAGTTGATACTTACTGAAGTTTGTACTTACTGGCTCTAACCCTGATGGGAGAAGGCAGCTTAGACATCAGCCTCTGGACGAGGCCCCTACAAGCACACCGTGTTTTCCAGCACATTTCTATTAGAAGGAGAGAGCTGGAACATGCCAAAAGAATCAGGGCAACCAATGTCACAGGGAAAAAGAGCAAGCTTGGTTTATAACACCAACTGGATTTTGGCCAAGGAACAAAAATGGCCAGGGAAGAAGAGGGTACAGAACAGTCCCTATTTAATTTCTCATGGCCGTATATCTATTGAGGCTTCACTACAGAACAGGCTATCTCCTACAGCCCCACTCCTCACCTCTGAGCCTCTACACTTCCTTCCTCACAAGGTACTCACACTGTTTAGCAAACGCAAGACTCCCTGAATTTACCAAAGGATTTTCCTTGTCTGTCCACCTCACTAGCCTTCATCTGTCTGCATCTGCTCATCTCCCTCTGACCCTACTTGCCCAAGGCTTTCACCCTTCCCATGTCCCACACCTCTCATTTCTTCCTTCACCAGTACTGCACCTTGGTGGGGGTTCTCTGGCCTCCATGGTGGCACTGCTGTCGTCTTCCAGGATTGGGCCTTGCTGGATGTCTCCTGGCAGCCTTGGGTCCAGGATGGCGATCAAGTGAATGCTTTTCTTCCACTAGCAAGTCTCTCCTATGGAAGGCTTGCAAGTCTTCTCTCGTCTTCCAGATGCAGCAGCCCCTACAAGGGTACGCTTGCTGCTCTTTCCTCGTAGACACCTCAGCAGGCACCCAGGTCTGCAGAGTAAAACTGAAGTGCCTGTGACAAGCAGCCAAAGAGGAGGAGCCACTACCAGCACATGATCACCACGTGTGGAAAGCCACTGGTGGCCAGGGGACCTACTTTGAGCCCTGCTGATCTATAAAACCCCAATGGGTTGGGCTCCTTTACAGAAGAAAGCTCCAGTTCCCAAGTTGACTGGTACGTGTTGGCCCTCCAACAGCAATTGTCCAGAATGCAAGCGTGAGTCATTCTTCTGAAGCAAAGGTTCAACATTACTGTGCCATTTTATCTCATAAAGAGCATTAGCAACTGAATCTACTTAACCCTTACAGACAAAGGAGAGGCCAAGGATTGCAGAGTTATTTTCATCATAAGAGAAGTTTTCAATTAACCCTTCAGATGAAGCATCATCAGCCAACTCAAGTATGCATCTGCCTTTGTTTCTATGCTTCTCTTCTCAGAATGGGATGCAGATGGGACACACCTGGACTGCAATCAAAACTTTTCTCTTCAGAACTTCTTGGCAGATTTCTGAATTTCTGAAGAAGTGGATAGGATGGGCCAAGGCACAAAAGAAATGTCTGTTAAAGTTTCATACTAAACTGCTGCTAAACAATTCCCAGAAATTAAAAAAAAAAAAGTTACAGCCATTTGGTAGCAGCCATTTTTTGGCCTACTGTGACACAGAAATCTCTACAGAAATCTCTTACAGAGATTACCATCTTCTGACTGCAGGCATCATGCACACAGCAGAGGTGAGAAGAATGAACTGTTTGTGTACATCATTACATTTGGATCCAGTATCCAGGCCTCCTTCCTTGCAGCTTAGTATCAGATTACTCCAAAAGCAGAAATATCATCTAACATTCTAACCCAGAAATTTGCTTCATCTGGTGCTCAGTTTTCTCAGAGCTATTCACCATCCTTTGATAACCTGTTCAGCTGAATGATCAGTGAGATACGAACACTCAGCTTTCTGCAACACCCATCACATTAGCATCCTGGCACGTGAGGATGCAGTTATGCTGCCACAAACTGTGGATCAGCAAAATCACACATACTTCCACGCGAATTTCTAACACATTTTTCTCTCTAGAGGGTTAACTTGCTCAGATGTGAAGTGGCACTTATTTTTCCTTCCTAACAGTGTTATAGGGAGAATAAAGTTCTGTTACACTTAACCAAAACCACAACTATGAAAACGAAACTTTTCTGAGTTAAGAATCCACAGCTGAATTTTGCTGCTTTCCTTGTTCAAATTACAGTTCCTGTAGTTTTCATTTTATCTTAAATTTTTTTTTCCTCAAAGGAATTTAGTCCCATTGAACACAATTGCTCTGAAGACTTGGAAATGTACTTTCTCAACAGGTACAGAACAAGCAAGAATAACACATGCTTCCTGCGGCTGCCTATGCCAATCTAACAAGCACTTGCAGCACCTCGGAAAGAGTTCTCCCTCCATACCCAGCCACTTTCCATCTGTGCCAAGACTGAGAACCGGGCAATAACTGCTGTAGTGCTTTTGTAGCACTCATTGGGAACAGAAATCAGAAAGGAATATTGAGCCAGATCAAAGCTCATGCTGTTTGGCATCCTGCCTCCCGCAGCACCTCTGGGAGATGCACAGCAGAAGAGCACAAGAATAATTTTGAATATCTATGGACACAGATAGGACCCAGCTTAGCAGCCCAGAGATACTGTTAGCTTTTCAAGTCTCCTGTACAGCACCCAGTAAAGCAGTACCTGTTTGTACCCAGCACAGGCCACTATATGAAACTTGTCAAGGGCTTTTAACCCGTCTTCTGTACTATTACATAAAAGCAGCAGAAAAAAAGCTCCAGGCTACTGAAGCAATGGAAACTAGTGAAGATGCTATCTCTGCAGCAGAAGAAACTGATTTGGAATATTTTTACAAAACCAGACTAATACCACTGTTGCATTGTGACAGAAACATTACATTTATGTAACTTTCCAGCAGCACACCATTTTCTACCTCTAAACCCCTCTGGTCTCCATAAGCTGCTTTGGTGAAGCCGCCTTTCCTCACACTACCCACGGGTAAGCGAGCAGCTCGTCTACCAGCTACTACAGAGCCACTACCCTCATCCCACCTCCCACAGGATCTTGAGATTCCTCCCGTCTTTAAGACATAATCCTACAACCATCTTATATTTATGGGGTAATAATGTCTCAAAGACTCCTAGTATGCTCTGCCACTTGACACATCAGATACTCCTAAGGAGTACACTATGCATCAAAGAATTACAACTCACAGCATCACAGGGGACAGCACAGTCAACAAAGGAACCAGAACAGGCTATACCTGCTCTTCTGACTGCTTCATCCAAGCACAGGTACAAGACAAAGGCTCCAGATACCTGGGCCTGTTTTAAACCTGCTTTATAGCACTGAAAAAGACATTTCACCTCAATACTGTCCATTTCAGTAATTTGTCAGGAAAGACCAGCTCATCTTACAGCAAGCAGCCAAAGAGTTGCTGCTTCCAGGCTTCTGGAGCACACCAGTATGTCCAGATCGGCCAGCGGGACTGTCACCTTTCCCTTGGCACACACTGAGTACTGGAGGAGCTGGAACCTTGAATATTTCATCCAAACTCTGCCACTCTGGCAGGTGACTGGCTCTCTTCTCACGCTGACACATTGTAATGTTGATTCAGTACTGCCTTCCCAAGAAGAGTTACTGTAAAATTTTACCAAGACCTCACACCAATGCTTCCCAGCTTGCAAAGCTCACTCTAAGTCGTGATGGCACCTGTGAGCAGCCAGGACTCGAGATTCAGCTTCTTCACCTGAACTTGATTTTTCCACTTTCTAGTCTACCCTACACAAACACAGATTTGTTGAGGCGATGTGAGAGGATTAACAGTACCATGAATAAGACTGCATTACTTCTCTCACTTATAACCAGAGGCCACAGCAGTCATTTACACCACTCTCTGCCCTGTTCATCAGTCCCAGCTCCTCCATCCAGCTGTCCTTACCCACACCTGCAGCTCCAACAATGGTCACCCAAGAAATGGACCGACCAAGAGCTCACCCCTTCAGTGTTCTTCACTAGGGCCTTTTCCACCCTCCAATGATGGGGTTCAGGACTAGCAAATCTTAGAAAAAACAGACTATTTCCCACAGTTAAGCTCCACCCCACGATTGCAAAGGCACAAGAAAGTTACTCTTGCTGTTTACTTCCTAATTTATGAACCCCTGTAAGAGGAAACCAGATCACTCCCTATTTCAAGGCTTAATCAAGACTGCAAAACAAGCAGATGGAATAAAAACTCATCCAAGCAAGCACTTCAATCTCAGGGTCGAATAAGGTACTTTAACAAGAAAAAAATATTGCTATTGAAAACAAGAGATGGCTTAAAGAACATATTAGAAATAATCAGCTCAAAGAGCTTACTCGACAGCACTCCTCTAACAGCTTGTTTTGAAAAGCACTGGAACTGTGTTTTTCACTTCCACAGTGACTTTTTGGTGTTTACACACACTGACCACCACACATGCACCAGTGCAAGTCGCTGGTTTCTGTAACACTCAGCTTTCACATTTGTTTCATCAAGTGTCCTGTTACACCAGAATTTTTGGTCTGATCGCTGTCACCAGTGTCCTCCACTCACCAAGCCACTGGCACTGGACATCCAACACTTTGCTACAGTCACAACACTGTGCAATATTGTTACTGTTTCAGGCACTGATCTTACAAACGCCCTGAGCCTTTACCACCTGGAATACATGCTGTGCAAGGAAATTGGCTTAAAAGTAGAGGTTCAGAAAATAAACAAACAAAAGTAGCCCATTAACTTAGCCACAGAGAAATCAGTGAGGGAAAAAAATTGATACTGGCTTCACATCACATCCCACGCTCATGCAGCTGAACCCTGTGAGGAAAGCATTTCAGATGTGGGCCTTTGGAGTGGGCTCTGAGGCAGTAAGTCTTTCGGCTCAACAGGTTGTAAGTCCTGGGATATCAGGCAAATTTCTGAGCACAGGAAAAGAAACTTGAAGTCAAATAACAAAGTACACATTTAAGAAATAAAACACAGGCACAGATACTGGCCCTTAGTAATAAACAAACAGCTACCACACACACACTACTCCACGCACAAATTTAAGCCACTAAATCTTCATAAGGTAAGAATCTGAATCGTATTGGGCACATTTTCCCTTCCTGATCCGTGAGCAGCAACACCACAGCCCCATCCATCTGCAGCTGAGCAGGCAGGCACATGCGAACTGTTGCACAGTGCGTAAGATTTGATGCAGTAACTCAAACCTTTTACCTGTTGGAGTTTTTTTATACTAACTACTATGAGCCAGACTGAACCCACATGGGGCAAAGAGCTTTCATACTAGAGGGGAAAGCCTAACCACCCCCAAGCCATCGCTGCTGCATCAAACCCACTGCTGCACGCAGCTCTACAGCGAAGCCCCCTGCACCCAGGGTAACATAGTAAGGGTCTCTGCACAGCCAGAGGAGCCACAAGGCAGTCCTCGGCCCCAGAACAACCAGCGTAACTATCAATAACTGAGCTTTTAGCATGAAGACGCAAACCCGCTCAGAATTACGGCACACCCCACGTACATGGGAAATGCACACGTACCCCCTCCCCCTCGCTGAAGTCCAGTTATTGTAGTCCAGGAAACAGCTAAATATTTGGCCTGTCAGACCAGTTACCAAGACCCTCAGAAATATCCACCCACAGTTGCCCAGCTTTTGACCATTTAAGAATAAGATCGCCCATCGCCAAGTCCCCATCAGCGCTCGCAAGTGTTTACATAACGCAAAACATCTCCTGCAACTGTGCCTCGAGTACAAGGGGGAAAACACGGGGAAAGTTACACCGGACACTCTGCTCCTCAGCTGCCACCGCCGGGGCCTCGGTGGTCTCGCGGAGAGCGGCGGCGGCGAGCCCCGGGCAGCGACCCCGGCCAGCGCCGGGGGCGACAGCGCGGACCCCCGCCCGGCTCAGCTGGACACCGACCGGCGCTGCGGAACCAGGCTCCTCTCCCCGGGGAACCGCGAAGGGCGGAAAGGTCCCTGCCCCGTCCTGCGGGGG
Organism: Syrrhaptes paradoxus; assembly: GCA_013400615.1. NCBI lineage: Eukaryota > Metazoa > Chordata > Aves > Pterocliformes > Pteroclidae > Syrrhaptes > Syrrhaptes paradoxus. Next base: position 26,832 of record VZTO01021213.1, read on the forward strand.
CATCCCCGCCGAGCCCCCTCCGCCGGCCCAGCCTCGGCTACCGGCTGCAGCCTCCGGTCTCCCCGCCCCGCCCGGGGCGGCCCCGCTCCCGCAGAGCCCAGCGGCGGCCTGGGGACGGGGGCTGCCCCGACGGCCGGACTCACCGCCTCCCTCCCTCCCTTCCCAGCCGCTGCCGCAGCCTCCGTCCGTCCCCCCGGCCCTACCTGTCTCTGGTGGCGGCAGGGCGGGCTAGCGGCGGCTCGGCAGCCCCATGCTGGCGGCGCGGCGCTGCCCGGTCCCGTTAGGATGGAGGCTGCGCCGAGCTCCCCCCGCCCGCAGCCGCCTCAGCTGCACATCCACATGGTTACTGCGCTCGGGGCTCGCCGCCGCGCCTTATATACCCCCGCGGGGCTCTCTGGGTAGCGGAGTCCCGGCGGCGCCGCGCTGTCCGTGGGGAGCGCCCCGCGGGACTACAACTCCCGGCGTGCCCCGTGGTGGTGGGGTGGGGCCACACCCGCCGCGGGGCCGGTGGATCTACCGGCTGTCGGCTCCCGCCGGTAGCCGGGACTCTCAGAGGTCTGTGTGTGCTAAATGTGGGGCTGTCCTAAGGCTGGGGACTCGGAGCTGTATTTTGTCCCGGGGGGGCTTCGCACAGAGCCCTGGCAGCGGGCGGGAGACGGGGGGAACAGCGCTCCCGGGGTACCCACCGGCCCCGGGGAGCAGTGGGATGTACCGGAGCTGTTTTACCAGCCACACAAACTGCAAGAAAATCAGGACAAGAAAAATGAATACTTTAGATGCCGGTTTTAGCGCGGTTTGGGAGGTGGAAAATAGCGGAAAGCTCACGCTTAAACCCTCGCGCTTAGATACTGGGGACTGAGATTTCCCGAGGGCGTTTGCACACACTGCTGGCGATTCGGGGGGGATTCGGGGATCGAAGCCAAGAGCCTTTCGCTGAGAAGGGTCAGCTGTACGGAAGTGCGGTAATGTGGGGTAGACCAGCTGTTCTGGAGAAGAACAGTTTAAAACTTTGAAAGTAATGAGTTTGCCTTGGTTTCCTCTTCTGTAAAACTATCTGGCATAGGGATGCTGCTAACGTTTAAGCCTGTCTGCTGAATGACAACACAACTTAAGCCAGAATGACAAGCAGTGATAAAAAATATTTCCTTTTATTTATTACATTATGCAGTTATTTATCCTTAAAATATTATTCAAGGTATATTGTCCCTGATTATACAGTAATTTTTATGCCCTCTGCAGGGTACACCGAGCTGTGCTGGGCAGCACAAAGTGCCTTGCAGAGGTGAGGCAATGTTTATGCTGCAGAACTGCCGGATCACTTTAATTGGCAGAAGGTGAAGAAAACAATTCCCTGCTCTTACTTCCACCTGCACCTACAACAGACAGGAAACAGCGTGTAACCGCTGCCACTGTGCTCATTGCTTGTTTGCCTCTCCACAGCAGCAGACCGCTGCTGGAGAACAGGAACAAGTCCGGATCAGCTAGTGGTCCGATTCAACACGACCTACCACTGTATTGGATCTTCACTAAAAAATAACATCAAATGAGTTGTAATTACAGCTATCAAGCAAGGATATGCAGAAATTGAAGTCCCTGACTTAGGAACTTAAGCGAAGGTCAGTGAATAAAGTTCTATGATTTTCTTAAATGGCTGCAATACTATGAGCCATTACTCATCAGAAATTTGGCAGAGTAACGGTGCCTAATGTCATTAGGTAATCCTAATGAATTCTCGTGTAATCAAATCTAATCTCTGGATGAGTTCAGTAGGCTGAGGACAGTGAAAGGCTAGAACGTCTGGTGCACTTTGGCGGTGACATAAGGACTGGCATTGGAGCCAACGGCAAAGAGCTTTGCCCACTGAACACCTTTAGTGGTTACACTAGTGATATGCCTTCAAATATTTTCATTATTGCACACTAAATAAGAGCAGCAACAGCATGTTAGAAATCACATGTAATGTAAGCCACAGTTTTGTGGGCTTTCCCACAGACAGATGATGAATGGGTCCCCCAGCCACACTCAACCTGACAGGATGGAGTTCTGTGAATATGGGGTGTGTGGGAGACAGCAGAGGAGACCTGGGGAGACCAGGCTGCAGATCCTCAGTTTGTTCTCCGAAGAGTTGCATATGTCCCTTTGTGCTTCTCCAACAGTAGTCACATCCTTTGTCTCCTGCTGTGTCTGCAGCCTACCAGTCCTCCGATCTTGCAGCAAGATGTGATTTCAGTCACAGGAAAACACACCTTGCAAGAGATTTATTTTTTTTTTTTCTATTGGAGTACTCTGTTCTTTTTCTCCTTTTTGAACCTTATTCTGGTCCATCACTACCTATTTGTAGTAAGTATGTGAATTCAACATTGATTCAAGGTGTTAAGATGAAGTTTGAAGTCTATTATTTGCCAAGAATAAGAGTAATATTATCTTGTTTTATGCTGCTGAGTTTGCAATTAACTGTTGACTTCCCTGGACTATGTTGGTCAGAAAGCACTCCAGCCTGCTGGGTGGGTTGGCACACTTTTTGCCTCTATTCTTGGTTCAGCTGCACAAGCAGCAGCCCTGGAAGAAAAATTAAAACAGAAGATATTCCAGGCAACCACCAGGACTCTTAAAAATCAAACTGTCTAATCTTGTTGTGGCTGGTATTCATGATGAGGTAGATGATCACAAAAGCTTCCCGTCAGCAGACCTGTCCATGCCACCACGGCCACAGTACGAGATGAAAAGCACTACTAACAATAGGGACAAACACTAGGCAAAATCTCAACTTTTCAGCTAAGTGCTGAAAAGTGTCTCATTTCTAGAATATTTTAATAACAGTAAAATCATTGTCTTAATCCTAAGCATGGTGTGCTCTGTGTGAGGAAAGAGAATAATTAAACTCTGCATGGAAGAGATTAGCTGCCTGTGAACAAATGATGTAGGAGCACAAATATGATCAATAAATGACACCAGCAAAAGTTCCCAGAAGTCCTCAGGATTACAAACTAGAAGTTGGATGTTTCTCAGAAGAAAACTGTAATTGTAATTATTTCATCAAGTCTTCTGAGAGACTAAGGAACATAAACTTTCCTGATGGAAGTACATGCAGAAAAGAATTCTAGGAAAATAAGCAATAAGAACAAGTGGGCAAGATACACCAGAGAACTGTTCCAGCTCATTGGAAATTAGGTGTTTTTCTTGAATTCCATGATGACACAGCCAGAATCCTATGGCTTTAATAAAGGGAAGTTATTCTGGCAGACTATTTTCAGTTCTAGAAGACCATAGAATTTGGATACCTAGATTTTGCTGTCATTTCAGCAAATTGCATTGGAAATTAGGAAGGAGAAAATAAGTTATATTTACTTTGAATTTTCATAGAGATTCTATGAAGATCACTATTTCAACATAAAAGGAATATTTCCATTTTCTGACCCCGAGGCAGCAAGGGTTGATTCTATAATTAAATTTGTATTCATTTGTTTTCCTGCACTCTGATGCTTTTCTCAGTATGTCACAGGGCAAAAGGGACTAATGATGGATAATTGAAATGCATCCTTGTGAAGAGTCCCAGCACTGTCATTTTACACACAGTAAAATTTCATACAGCAAATACAGTTGAGTAGTCTTCCTTTCCAGTACTAATACAAACCAAAACAAACCCTCCTTCACTATGGCTATGCTTCTTCTTGCTGCACAGTCCTAATCTGTATAGGGAAAAATTATATTTAATATTTTGAATTCATATCCCACTGAATGAGTAAATGAGTCTTTCATCAGAGTGGAAGATTTAGATCCATTCTGCTGACTGTCCTAAACAGAAGCTCACACACAAAGTAAAGACTTACATGACAGAGCACCAAAATCTTCAACAACTACAGTGAATCACAGGAAAAACAAAGGAAAGCAAGGGCATTACCAGTTCCCTGATGTAGAAGGTTATTAACAGTTCTAGATTGAGACAGCTGATCACCATCTGCCTTAGGCTACGCATCTTGGCTGTGCAATGACAAGGGAATACAAAAGCAGTGCACCCTTTCTGCCTGTGAATGAGATAGCAGGACTTTGGATTTATATCACACAAGAAAGCAGGCATGTGTGCCTGCTGCCCCTTAGCAGAGGGACAGTGAGCGGGAAGAGCCTTTGCTCTGATCACAAAGTTCCAGACAGCCAAGCTGGCACAGAGTGGGGTAGTAATTTGCTTTCTGCTACTAACATCAAACTGCTGCATCTCCCAAGAGCAAAGCAGGAGGCTACTGTGCCTCTAAATTATGTTTCCATTCCTGACCTGCTCGACTTGCACACTAGCAGGCTGCTGTTCACCTGGCTTGTGACAAACTGCTTCTCAGTCACCTGCACTGAAAAATCCTGTAAAAAATCCCAAAACTGCAGTAACAGGATTTGAGGTTCACCTGTGAAGAAAAGCAGGTTTCTCCTTTTCCCCCTCCAGTTCGTGATGTTTTTGCCATAAAGACTGGTTGAGTCATACTTGGTAAAATCCATTTTTAAGCATGAAAAATCCAAATCCCAGGATATACAAACAGAAGTGCACACAAGGAATTTAGCATTTATTTATTTTTCCTATGTCCTTACTCCTTATAGAAATGTGGGTTCTCTTAGGAAGAAGGCACGTACACACTCTCACATCACATACTGCTACTAAACACAGTCAAAGGTGTAAGCACTTACTTTTTGGTCCTTAGGCCTGCACCCTATACAGGTCTCTGACATTAACACTATCTATATGCTGTTGGCTGTCCTTCAGCTGAAGTTTCATTGCAGCAATTTGCTGCAAAAGAGAAAGAAAGAAAGTGCTTGAAACACACATAAATACTACTGATGTGCTCAGCCAAAGACCTCAGGAACACTATCACTGATGCAAGTTACTAACAACGATTTCCAACAGTTTACAAAAGGACCAGTCCTCTCTGCTGAGTGGTTACCTACACAATTGGAACCTCCCCTCAATACGAATATTGCTAAATAACATAATTGGTCAACTGCAATGACCCCCTAGTTGCAGTTTTTGACATCTCAGAGTGGGAATACTCAAAAGCAACATCTGTATTTCCTTACTTTTTTTCTCCTGTGGAGGTGAAATGAGTAGCAAACAACTGTGCTGTGCCAAGGGATTAGATTGATAGATAGTTAAGAAATTATTTTCAGGAACGCAGATCTATCTGCATTCATTTCATGTACATATTTTTCACAAAAAATGTTATTTGCAACAAGTACTGAACACACACTTTTAATAAACCCGAAAACCACATAAATACTATCCCTCAGGTGCCAGAGCACTGGGTGAGGTGCCTCTGCAACAGCACAGGTCTGTGTGCTGTATTTAGGCCGTGTTGGCTTCAGCACCTAGTTCTTTTCAGACAATGGAAAGACAAACCTCAAATCCAACTCAGGAAAGACTACGAGAGGCTCAGGGCAGCAGAGCTCCCCTCCCAGGCTGGGTCTGACGGGGCTGTGTCTCCCCCGTTCCCTCACTCTTCTCACAACACCCCGCACACTCGTTACAGCTAAGACACAAACTCTACAAGTGTCTGCGCGCCTCCGCCGCCCCTTTAAGGCGCGGCTTGTCACATGACTACGGGCGGCACGTGGTGCTTCTGCCAACATGGCTGCGCCCGAAACAGCCCGCGCCTGGGTGTTTCGCTGTCTCCTTGTTCCCCTCTTGCTGGGGCTGGCGGCCGCCGCCGGAGCCGGGGAGGCAGCGCTAGCCGGGGACTGCGGGTGCAGTGCCAGCCGGGGCAGCGGTGACGGGCGGGAGGTAGCAGCGCAGCGGTATTCGGCGGCGGCGGGCGGTGGCCGGAGCGCTGGGGCCGTGCCGGTGAGCGGCGGGGCGGTGAGGGGAGGGCGCGCGCCGCTCCGTGAGGCGGTTGTGAGGCTGGGGCGGACCCACGGGTCGGGTCGGGCTGTGGCGCGTCCGCGGCGGAGCGGGGCCTCCTCCAGGGCCCGAGGCGGGAGCGGAGCGCCCCGAGGAGCGGGTCCTGCCAGCAGGGACGCAACTTAGAGCCGCTTCCCGGCTCTCTTGGGCCGAGCTGATGAGAGGCTCCGCCTAGTGCGGGTGTCTCCGCGGGTCCCCCCCTCGCTGCTCCTGCTCGGGGACCCCCGCCCCCCGGGGCTACTCGGAGCGTGGGAGCGGCCTGGGCAGCGCTGCCGTGTCCTGGGGCCTTCCCCAGGCCCCCACCGCGGTCCCCCCTGACTGCTCCTCCCTGTACAGGGCTGATGTGTGACAAGCTGAGCTGGGGTGTTGTTCTTGAGTGATTTGGCAGCCCACACACACCTTGAGCAGGCTAGCACCAGGCGTGCCTGTGCGGGGGTACTCGCCCGAGTGGGGCCGCCTGTGGCTGCGCTGCTGGCATGGTCACTTGGTGAATATTGTCACTTCTGGGGCTCTGGTTTCCCCCCCACCCGTCTCTTTGGGGTCTGTGTTGGTATCAGTGGAGTTGTAACACTGGCAAATTACGCGTTGGGTCTCTCGTGTGTGTATTTCAGCAGAGTGATTGTTGGTGTGTCCATATCTAAATACCCTTCCAGGTTCTCTTCCCATAAAAATCTCTTTAATTGCTTGTTCCTTTCTATTGCTGTGGTTGCTCTTCTGAAAGACGCCATCCAGCGCTGAATGTGCCTCTTGATGAAGGCAGTGCTTAACGGGGGTTGTTGTGCTGTAGGGGTGCTTACTGCAAAGGGATACTGAGACTTTCGGTATCATTGGAGACCAAATGCTTTGCTGGATAAGATATCTTCAGTTATTAGAAAAAAAATTGCTGTTTCATGTCATGAAAGGTGATAATGAGGTTTGGCAGACACAATTATGTCACAGCAGACTTAGATCTTGTTCTTGTGTGAGATGGCTTGCAAATAGTAAAAATGTGAGGGGCTGCCTCTCTAGTTGCCCCTTGGCATTGTAACACCAGGAGGATGTGTCACCGTGGGGGGAGCCTGTATCGCATAGGCAGGGGGGACATTTAGCAGGTAAAGGGAAGGATGCCCAGTGGTAACTGTGGCTTTACTACTGCAGGCTGCGCTTCAGAAATTAGAGTGTATTTAAAGAGTTTGAATTAAATAATCTGTACTGCACTTGGGGACTATGGCACTTGGGGACCATGGCACTGTTCTACATTTCATGTAATAAATTTCAGCATTTCACTGTGAGTCTCACTGTCAGGTGAAAAAATAATTTGACTCTTAGCTTATGTAAGGCAGTTGTCAACTTCAACAGCAGATAATGAAAACTAATTGATGCTGGATTTTAAGCTATGTTCACAGCATAACTTATTTAAGCTTAGCTAGAAAGCATGTTTACTAAAAGTAAAGTGAGGGAAAAATTGGCTTCTATCTCAACCACAACTGAGATTAATTATTTCCATTGTCTTTAGAAATTGAGAGCTAGTACTTTAGTGGGTCTGTTCTACATTATCTTAATACTTTCAGCATAAGTATAATCATAGGCAAATGCTGGTCACTGCTGTTGAAGTTGAGCTTTGAGGATAATGAACTGCATGCACTGACTAAGTAATATTGTGAAGATACAAGCAATTACTGTTGCACACTCTAGTATGGTAAATGATGTAACTCTCAGCCTCTGCTGTTGGATTTCTGCATCCATAGTTAATCTTTGATATTTATTAGAGATAAGTTCCTCAGTGTAAGCTACATGTATTTTAAAATGGATGTTAAAGCTGCTTACTTAAGTATACAAATGTGGTTTCTGGTCTATGCAGAAAATCTGTTCTTCACTTAGTGTTGCATACCACCGTTCTCAGCTGAAGAGCACTGTCAGATATCTGAGCCTTGCATCCTGCAATGAGGTGTTATCATAAAGCTGGCTATCAAAGGAAGGTCCTATTTCCAAACAGGTGGTGGAGCTGTGAAATGAGCTCTGATGGGGGAGGACAATCCTGTGGAATCAATATATGGTGTCAGTGTTGGACGCAATGTTGGTGGACATGCCAGAAGTCTCAGGTGTAACTGTGAGAGGGCTGCAACAACAGCAGGTTCATGAGGAAGCCTTTGGACGTTCCTGGCTGAACGTACACTGGCAGTCTACTGAGATTTTTCCAGGTTTGGACATGAATGCTAGGCTGTGAAGGGAAAGTTAATTTTTCACGTGCTTTTAGACAGTAGCTCACCAGTGAGCTCTGAATCTTGCTTTGAAGGCTGCTTCAAGGAGTTGTTTTAGCTAAAGTGGGTTGGAAAGAGACTGGAAGGAAGGAAGCGGTGCAACTTTGTACCACATTGTCATTCCTTAAGTCCTAAAAAATGTAAGCAAATTTATCCTGAAGCCCTCTTATGGATTCAGTTAAAGGCAATCTGTAAGTGCTCAGATTCTTTTTAGTGGACAAAAAAGTTATGAGAGACCCAAGCAAAAGGAGAGATCTATAGTAGAGAAAAAACAATGAAAATGGATATGTCAGGTTATGTCAAATACTCCAAATTCCCTTAAGAATAGGGAGAGGTGCTGGAAAGCTGATATGAACTTACATACTGATCATTTGATATGCTGTTGTAACTACATAAATAACAGTAAACTTCAGAAGCTGGAAGGTAACTAATGATTCTTTTTGTCTTCCTGGTTTGTGAGTCACTGTGGGCATCCAGATAAATTGTTTCAGTGAAAGCATCCAACTTTATTAAGAGAAGCTTGTAAAGTAAGAAAAAAAAAATTATAGAAGGATCAAGGTCCTGTAATCGAGGCCATGCTGCAAACTGGCTGTATGCACAAAGACCAGAGTTCACGTTTGGTTCTGTGAACCCACTTCTGCATCTAAATAATGTTACATCAGTTCACATTTTTTACAACTCTATCTCTGCAGTTTGGCTGCTTTTAATATATATGTTGTGTACTGTGTTATTCCACTATATATGTAGAGAATTTTGTTTGAACTCTCGTACATCTAAAATCTAGGCTTCTTGTTCTGTCAGAACTTAAACTGCACTTCTGGAGTAGTGTTAGAAGTGTGCTGCTCTGGAAACTTCTCTCAGTGAAGGTGTTTTTTTTGTTTTTTTTTTTTAGACTTGAATTTCCTGCATACCAAACATCAGGATCTTGCAAAAAAAAAAAAAAAGCTGCTATCTCTTAGGAGTGGCTTTGCTCATTTTAGGTTCTGTCACTGGTCTGCCAGCTTGAATTCCTTTTAAGAGTTGTGTGTGATCACAGATCTCTGCCAAGGTATGATCAGGTATAGTATGAGAGGCCAGGCTATTCTCCACAGTGGATGCCCATGTCAGTGCTGGCTGGCTTTTTGGGGCTCGCCCACTCACAAACCTCTGACAATTGCCCGAGGAGGAATCTGGTGGCTGAATTCAGTGTGAGTTGGTGGGGAAGGTAGCTCAGGAATACTGAAGAGAAAAAAAGAGTTTTCTTCCCCAGTTCTTCCATCTGCTGATGGCAAGCTATCTCTTGGGTAGCGTCAGCCCTTGAAACATCACCTGCCCGTTGGGAAGATTTGACGCAGCCTGAGCTGTCGTTCTTCATTCCAGCACAAGCTTCTGAGCAGGGATCACGGATGCTCTTTGTTTTTTGGGTGAGGAATGCTTTGCTTAGCTTGTGGCCTTTAAGAGGGTTTTGGGGAAACATCTGATGAGGTATGAAGGGACCTCTGGAGCTTTTGTCTTCCTGGAAGGAGCGCACTAAAGCTGAGGGAAAGCGTGTTCTGTTTCTCTGGAAACAGTCAGAGGCCTTAAAGGGAAAAAACATCTTATTGAAATGGTTAAAATGCTATTCTGTTACTTGTCCTTTACTGCTGAAGCTTGAGGCTCTTGCCTAAGGCCAGTTTTCCAGAGGAGTGGAATATAACTGACGTAGAAATTAGTCTCATCTCTGTCTCACAGAGCTGCAGGTGCTGTGCCTACCTGCCAGTTAGCAGCATGGTTGGTAATAAAATGCTGCACATGCCTGTTATTAAATGAAAAACCATGGGTAGTTAGTATGCAAACAAGCATAGGCTTGTTTGTAAAAAGCACTTTACAGTTTCTTGATCTCCAGATTCATCATTGGTACGTGAAGTCCTCCTTGGAGTAGAGTGAAATGCCAAAATTCCTCATCTGCAAATGAGTAGAAAGGACTCTGGATTGTTTCTTGGCTCTTAGATACAGTAAGGGAACATGTTGCTCCTCATTCGATAGAGCACAAGGATTACCCTCAGTAAAAGTTCTGAATTGCCCAGACTTCATGTAGAAAGAGCTACAAAAGGGTTTGTTTTTTTTTTTTTTCTCAGTTTAAGTTCTGCTTGCAGTTTCTTCCAAACAGGTTGTGATCAAGATGCCACTGTTGCCATTTTGTGAGGCTGCTTTTGTCAGTGAAATGCTGCTCAAAGCAAAGACACATCCAAATATGAGGTGGAGGAAGAGTAAGACTGATAAGAGACTTGTCAGTCTTTTGTTTTCATAATCTTTTGGGTGGTGTTTTCTTTGCAGATGGTCGCTATTCCAGGAGGAGTGTTCACAATGGGCACTGATGAGCCTGAAATCCAGCAAGATGGAGAATGGCCTGCTAGAAGAGTCCACGTTAACAGTTTCTACATGGATCAGTATGAGGTCAGCAATGAGGAGTTTGAGAGATTTGTGAATTCTACTGGGTACGTTACTGAGGTAAGGCGGAAAGGTATGCAGTCTCCTGTCATCTTTCTTTGTGTTGGCAAAATCCCTGATAAAAACTTAGGCTTTTCTTTTTTTTTGAAGGATGCTACAATACTTGCTTGGGATTTGCACAATAGAATATTTCTGATGTAAGTAGTGAAGAGATGAAATTGTCTTGCCTTGCTGCCCAGGGGTCTGAAAGGGCATTTAAGTGTATACTGTTACTTTTAGTGAGTGTCTTGGTATCTAGACTTATATCTTTCCTGCAGTATGATTGAGGCAGCCTGGGTGAAGCTAACAGATGGCTGAAGATGTCTGTACGGGTTTTTGTTTTTGTTTGTTTGGGGATTTTTTTGACCTTTGGGTCCTAGGACATCTTTGTACCAGTACAACTATGTTAGATTTTTTTTTTACTTATTTCAGAGGAAGAGGGGAGAAGGGATTTAAAAAACTGTGATAGCTGAGGACTCTGCAAACTCCTTCAGTGCAGCTACTTGCTAATGAGCTGAGCACTAGAAAGCCCTGCTGTCTAAAGAAGATGTAATAGCAAGTATAATAATACTTCTGTGCACATTACTGGGAACAATGGACTAAGAATATGTTAAGGTTCTTGCAAGAAAGAAGCTACCTGTGCCTGAGGCTCTGATCTTTCCTGACAGTTAGCTATTCCTACGCAAATTTTATAAAACCCTGACAGGCCTTTTAGGCAAATAAAAGCCTTGGAAATGATCAGGTCTCAAAGGAGGCACTTTTGTGAATTCACTTGATCAACTGGTTCTCATTTGGAAGACAGGATCCTTCTGGTTGGATGAAGGGCTTCTTTTTATCTACGGCACTATTTCTGTTTTGAAGTTCCTGGCTCGGTAATTATGAAAAAGGTTGCTTAACAACTTTGAGCTTGAACAGGGCTTACGTGCTGCAAACAGCTTCTGGAATGAGCCCATGTGCGGTGGTATTTGAATGGAGCACTGCACCAGACAGCGCTTCATGGCCCGGCTGGCATAGCTGGGTGCTCCACTTGCCCCTTTTCCCTTCCCCCCTCACATGGGGCCCTGTTTTATGCTGGATTTGGAAAAATAAACTCGGAGTAAACAGGACTGATTCTGCAGGGTTTTTTGGGGATGCAACTGAGCAAGTTTGTTGTGTGTTTAAATAAAGTCCACGTTACTTACTGCGGGTAAACAGAGCCAACCTACTTCTTGGTTTTCTGTTCTTATGGGCTAGACTGAACTCCAGTGGCAAATTAACCCTGAAAGTAAATGGAAAGCTAAAGGAAAAAAATCTCTAGATGTACAGCTTTCTTGTTGAACTAAAAATATTTTAACAAACTTAAAAAAAGAGCCCTTGATAGAGGTTGCCAGACTGAAATCTGGGGTCCTTTAGGTGATAAACCTGTTTGCTTCTGTCTGGGCATTTCAGATTGGGCAGGAGAGAAAAAAAATATTTTTTCTTCTCTTTCCTTTATGAAAAATGTATAAAGATCATGGTCGTATGCTAAAACTTCTTGCAATTTGTGTCATGCATGGGATCCATTTTAACTGTGCTTCTTGAAGAGTTCTGAACATGCAGAAGCTGGTCATGGTGGTCATTCTCAGTTGTTGAATCCCTATAGTATAATGAATAAATTGAGAAGGGCAAATGTGAAATTCTGATAACATGTTTTGACTTCCCTAGTGTATGAATTCACTTAGTTTACCAAGGGGAAAAACCCTCTGTTGGTATCATGTACTGTGATTCATGGAAATTATTTGTATTTTTGTGTTTCTTTTGGCTTTATATAATGCTAGATATAATGACTGGGTTACTTTTAACTTTTCTGTTATTGTAACAGCACTTAAAAACTTGGTGGTAGGGATAATGAAGGAGCAGTAAGTGACAAGGCTTAAGTCTTTTATTGTGATTCCCAAAGGAAAAATAAGAGAAATGAAATACGCCCTTGAATGTTAGATTGTCTGCAGCATTTTAAAGCAATTGGGACAATTGGAACTGCATTTTTAATTAAACAGAGTAAAAACATTTGCAGAAGCTCTGTGAGCTGCCATCTGTCCAGTGGCTGTTGAAGAACAACGACGTCCAGAGATAAAATGCCTTCTCTTGTGTTTCAAAATAGCTTCCCTGAAAGAGAGAACTCAAAATTTCTATTAGAATTTCTCTATCCTTGATAAGATAAAGCTGTTAAATGTGAGTGGCATTTTAAGAATAACATTCCTTTCATAATACATTTGAATCTTTTTTGTTCTTCCCATAGGCAGAGAAATTTGGCGATTCCTTTGTGTTTGAGGGAATGCTGAGTGAAGAAGTGAAGGCTGACATTCACCAGGCAGTGAGTAACACACAGGGTCAAACTTACTTAGTAATAACTGGGGTAGGTGTGTTAGCAATTATGGCAGTGGTATCTAGATTGTGTGATGTTCCCAAAGCCATGTACAAAAATGGGATTTATGGAGGAGTGTTTGGTCTAGAATAATAGAATCCTGCAAGTGTGGAAGTTTTACGTCTATTCTCTGGTCTCTTTTTTTTAAACAAACAATTAAAGAAATCTACTCCTGATTAGCAAAAGTTAGGATCAACCTCTTCTTGTCTTTTTTTGCTTCCTAAATGAGATATTTAGGACTGCAGAAAGTGGTGCAGATTTAAGGCTGTTTATTTGTATGATGTGTATCATAGGGATGCTTTGGAAATTCAAACGTCAGTAGTGGCTCTACTGGGTGATGTGCTGTGTAGGCAAAGAACAGGAGTGCTTCTGGCTCCAAGACCATGTGTACATGTGACTGGCATGCTCTGCCAGCGCAGTCTTATGTCCAAAGTGGGTAAATCCCAGATCCTACAGATTTAAGAAAATGAGGATAATCTGTGTATCTGATACAATAGTGATGCTTGCATGAGTGCTTTTCTAGGTTAACTAGAGGCAAATATTCCAAAGAAGTGACATTTCTGTGGCAGACCTGAGTCTTTAAGGCATTTGCAACAGAATAAGGAGTCTCAAGTTTACTGTGCTTCGTGCATCTCTGTAGAAGATCCTGTCCTGTATGCCTTGCTATTTTTTTAGTTGCCTTCATCTTGCCAGTGAAATATAGTGATCCTGGTAGGTGCAGTGCTGATGAATCTGGAGCTGATCCAGTTTTCCTGTTGAGTGGAAGTAAATATTAAAAAAAAAAAAAATATTGTGTAGCCGAACTTCCCTGCCCCCTCCTTCCCTGTTTCTGCTGTGAATGTATTGCTGGACCTTTCTTAGGCTTCATTTACCTCCTCCTTAACCTTAACAGGTCACATACCTTTACAGCTCCTGATAGTAAGTAGATTATGTCTTGTCATCTCCTGGATGACTTGATCTGCTTTGAGCAGAAGTTTGGAAAGGATGACCTCCTGGGGTCCCTTCCCACCAGAATTATCCTCAGGTCTGATGAACACACTGCATTTCCAGATCTCTTGTCCCATGCCTTTAAAAAGGTTTTAGAAATGAAGCATTCTGATGTGCGCTGTGTGGTGATTTTGGGGGATGTGTGGCTTCAAGTTGCATTGTATGGGAATGTCTGCTTTTTTGGTTAATTTTCTTTTGGATCAGCAAAGCTAACTTGGCTCATTCTGCAACTGCTTGAATCAACACAAGGAAGCAGGATAAACACAAGGAATAAGGTAGTAAACAGGACTGAAACTTCATCTTTTGGCAGTAGTTCAGTTAGACATAAGTGTTTAGTGAAACTGCACCTATAGAGGAGCACAGCTTTTTCTTTGAAAGCAGCATAAATTCAGATGGACTTATCCCATCTTCACAGCAGAAAATTAAGCTGTCAGAGAAATTATTTTTCTTGCCCTAGTTCTGTGATGCAGAAATCCCTAAATCAGGCTCTCTTTTTTAAAATAAACAAACAAACCTTAAGAGAGCTGGTGTAAGCTCAATCTTGGCTGTTTGTATAAATACATGCAGAGTTTTGGGAGCCACTTTCCTGGGTGTGTCAGCCAAATTTTCAAGTGTTGGCTGCAATGCTAACAGAACAAGTATTATGCCAGAGAGCTGGAATAGAGCCCAAACTGGTCTTTACGGCTGCTTCTTTATGACGGTTTTCTGTATTTGTTAAAAGCAAACTTCAGGAGACTGTCCTTTTGCCATGTTTTCAGTATTTATTATTAGGTCATATTGTGAGTTGCTAGCATGCAGAGCATTGTTGGAACAGACACAGAGAAAGATTGTACTAATTATTTTGGTAAAGTGATCTGGAGAACAGTGACTGCCTGCCTTGTAGTTTGCCACTTCTTAACTTTATGCTGATGCTGTGGACAAACTTATGTTCTAAAATGTAATATCATGAGGAGGTGAAAAACAAGCTAGAAGCTGCTTTTCTTCCTCCTGTCTGCCTGCCCCTTCACCAGCCACATACCGTGAAATTCAGCTTTTAGCAAGGACCTTCTGTCTGCAAGAAGGTGTCAGAATGCAGCTCAGTGGCAGAGCTGGAAAGAGAACTCTAATGGCTGAAGATACAAATTACAATTATATCTGTGTATGCTTCTGCCTTTCAGAACTGTCTTTTTGTTGTTCTAGTATGCTTATTCTGTGAGATGTTATAAATGTTGAGAGTACCATGCAAACGTTTGTTGTTTTGAGGGTTTTTGTGTTTTGTGCCAGTGCCATTTCTAGACTAGAACAAGCAAGCGTCTTTCAGTTGCAGGGAAGGGAAGCATCAGCCATGGGAATGTGGTGCTAGGACATAATGTAGTCAGATTGCTTCTCAGAGAGCTGAATTATGTGTAGGCCATGTTTATCCTAGCTAATTGAAACTAATAAAATGCATTAGGGATTTTCTATAGATCGTGCTTTCAAGAAAAAAAGTTTCTGCAGACAGCTTGCAAGAAATTTTTTGACAAAATGCAGAAGCATCCCAACTACGGGGCAGGGACTTTAAGGGTTCTGCAAAAGCAAATTCTTCCTAGGGATCTGCAAGCTGAAATTAAATGACAGAAAATAAAAGCTAGCTTGTTACATTGCCCAAAACGTTTACATTCTATTGGTGTCTGCTGGGGAAAAACGGTGAAAGGAATCTAATGCTATCCAATTACTTTTAAAATGTGTTAACTTTTTTTTTAAAATCTTATCTACTGCAGTGTAGCTGTTCAAATGTAATCAGAAAAAGTGTAAATTGCATGAAACTGGTTTGCATCAGCAGACTGTAATGATCAGCAATAGAGAAGATTAAGTCTCTTTTCTCATTGTGCATCTTAGTCAACTAATAGTTTAGCTTGTGGTGTGGATCTTCCTGAATCATAACTATTACTATGAAAGGCAGAAATAAGATAAAAACGTTGGTATGTTACTGGTACTGAAAATTCCTCCACCATATTGATGGGATAAATGACTCCTATGACTTTGCCTTAGCAGCTCTGATGTGTTTTGTTCAGGCTTTTCTCCAGCTGAAGCATAGTGGTGCCAAATGAAGATGTGAGTGTAGGGGAAGAGCAACAGGAATGCGTATTTTGGAAGCAGCAGTTCATATCCAGTGGAAGAACTGGGGAAAGGTGGAAGTGAAGATATTGAACCAAATGGTATATAACAGCTCCTCTGAATAATGAGGTACCTGTGTGTATTGAGGAGTATCTGAGGGTTTTGCTCTATTTGGCCACTTTGGCTTCTCCAGTTCTTAAGATGGACAAATTTATCTTAGGCCCTGAAAGGAAGCAGCTAAATTAGAACAGAGGTGGGGCTGGTGGAAGCTGATGCAGGAGCAAACCAGCTTAGCACATGGACTGATTGTTGGAGCTTTGGGTGTGCGTTTCCTGGCGGCGCGGTGGTCTCCCAGATAGCCACTGCTACAGGAATGTGGGTTGGCCTAACTCCCCTCTGGAAGGGAAGCGGTAAAAAGGGGTGTAGCAGCCAATAATGGAATTGTTCTAGATTTCTGGGAATTTGAATTTTAGTTTTGGCCCCTTAAGTTTGCGGTGGTAACATGGCAGAGAGTGAAAATCTAGCACTGTAACAGATGAGGGTGTTACTGATAGAACCGGTGAGAATGTTTCAAATAAAAAAGGATTTTCTAGGGCAAGGGTGGAAGGTTCTTTGAAACTAAAATGTTTTGTGTGGGCTTAACCAGTTTTTATAGCTTCATATGCTAAAACCGGTTCTCAGACTTGCAGATTAAAACCAGCTACAGATTACTGCATCTCTTACAGCTATTAAGTTATGGCCTTTTTTTGGTACTTGGCCTTTGGTTTATATATCTCAGATAAAACACAGCCTAGAATTGCTAATAGCTTAGCACTTGGGGATTATGTTTTTCTGTCTTTCTCTTTTGAGGTGAAATGGAAAAAACTCAAAATTTAGAGGTTTTGCTATTCTTACTTTGTGATGAGGCTGTTTTCCTGCCCTTCTTGGCTTGTGACTTAGTTAAGGAGGAAGTAGAGAGGGGAAAATGCATCCCTAGTGCTTTTATTCCATGGCATTGTAAAATGCCATTTATGTATATGGCATTTAAATGTATCCTAGAGCAAAAAGCATGGGGATTGTCTGTGAAATGAGAAGGTACTGAGGCGTATTTGCCAATGAGGGGATTTGAGAGCTCTGGCAAATAACTGCAAGAGTTTCTCTTGCTGTGCAGCTACCATGAAAAAGGTAAACAGGATAGCACTTACAGAGACTGGAGTACTGCAGAAGTCAGATTTGCTCGTTGGAGAGTAATAGGAACATTTTTTTTTTTTCTTGGCTTGTGGAAGACAGCAAAATTAATTTTTGCTTCTAGGCCAGATAAACTCTGCAATGAAGAGACTGAAAGCATACAAACCTGTATACTTAATTAGTCTTTAGGAGGTATTGAATTTTTTATCTGAAAATGCAATGGAATTAGTTCACTGGCAGACTTGAGCAAACACTATGATGGAGTTCTAGTCAATCTGGAACTACTGGATGCTATTTTAATTCCTGTTTGGATGGAGAACTGCAGTGGTCTTGAGCTGTGCAATTTCCTTATTTATAGCAGCGCCTCTAGCCTTTAACTCAAAGGGTATAGTCCCATTCTAAAAACAATGAAAACATTCTGCATTTCAAATGAGTATTTTAAATTAATAATGAAACAAGCAACGCTTGCAGATAGGATTGCAGTTCCAGCATTTGCAGCAGTTACTATGGAGAAGGTACCTTCTGACAGCATGCAGTAATAACTTGCTTATCTGTGGCCTGGGGGGAGAGCAGGTAGGTTATTGTGTCCTTTGATACTGTTAAAATGTCAACATACATAGGATGCATAAGCAGAAGGGGACAAATATACTTATTGCTACTTTAAGGGTAAATTTAATCTCTGCCACACTTGGCTTTTGCTTTTTCAGAGGCCTTACAGAGAGGAAACTGAAATCAAAGGAGAGATGGGTGAACCTATTTCTTGCAGACCCCAATGCTTCAGATATCCCCTATAATGAGTTCGGAAGATGGAGCTATTGAACTGTTAATCTCTGTTGTTTTATGCTGTACTCCCACTATCTGGATAAAGGATGATGTGCAAGAAGCATCTCTCACTGGGAATTACCAGTAACATTAGTCCATATTTATCAGTATAAACTACAGCTTTAAAGTGAGGCTTTGCTTGTGCTTGGGGCTGTAGATATATCTGTGCACACCTCATTTTCTTAAAGCTCATATTAATTTGGTTACTGGAAAAAATGACTAGCCTGAGTGCAGATTTAGATGTTGGCTGAAAAATAGACTTCCAGAGATGGAACTCACCAGGAATATCAGTTCCTCAAAAGAAGCTTCTTTGGATTCCAAAACTTGCACTTAATGAATCTTCCTGGATTTTAGCATCAAATATTTTTGGTTATTTTTCTTGGAGAATTGACATAGCTATGAAGTATTACACTGTTGAATGAGATTCAATGACCTTTCCTTATGCAAAGGGAAAGGTCCCTTCCTAACAGTGAAGTACTAGTTTCCAATTAAGTCTGAAATCCTTTCCCTAACTGAGGACTTAAAATGTATTTATTCTTATTCTATAAAGCTGCTGCCTTTTCTTTTTGCAGTACTGAAGCTTCAAACTACTTCAATATTAAACAAAACCCCTTATTGCTCACATTTCTGAGCTAATGAGGGAGGCTAGAAACCTTAGAAAATAAGAAAGAAAACAGATTCTTCTGTAATTAGAGCTTTTGGGGAGCTGGTACTTTTAATTGATGTAATAAATAGCATGAGACTTGCAGTAGCATTGCAGAAGCTGGCAACATCAAGTATTAGTTATCTTCTGCAAAAATACTCAGCTGTCTACTTCTAAGCTGTTTCAGTGTGCTTAATTACTGATTTGGTGGAGAATTTGACAATCATGTTTCGGTTCAGTTTGTGTACATAATTATAGAAGGTTTGTTCTTCTCTGCAGAGTATCTCCAAGTACAAATATGAATTATCGCTGCATATGTAGATTATGCGTCTCTTATGCAGCTACTATGACAACCTTGATAACTGGCTGGGAGTGATCTATTCTTTGTCTCAAGCCTTGGACCGGGATTCACTTCCACACTATTTACATTGTGATGTCTCCCGGACTCCCTTACAGCTGTTCCAACTTAAACACAAGCCTGTTGCTATGGGGATGGTGTACTGCATAGAAATAGGTCATGTTCGTGCTCTTCTCTGTGTGCCGATAAAAAGGAGAAGCGGAGCTGCAGACTGGTGAAGGTGGACAGAGCGTGCATCCACAGAAGGGCTTTTCCTTGCATTTGGAAATGGCTTTAAAATCAAGTGGGACCACTGCATGGCTCCAGTTTGTTTCAAACTGCCCCTTGTGGTGTGGTGTGTTCTGAATCCGATTGCAAAGCTGAATCAGAGGAGGGCTGAGCTTTGTCTGTGCCCTCTGCTGATTTCCCTCTCCGACCCAGAGCAGCACTTGATGAAGGTGGTGACAGCAGCCAGCCGAAAAGCTGCGTGGGGAAGCGTCCCCTGAGAACTGCGCTGTGCTGATGCAGCAGCCCGGAATAGCCGCTGCTTGCTGAGGTCTGGGATTGCTGAATCACGATCCTGATGCTCAATTGATCTGCTCGTGCCCGTGGTCTGCTGCTGCAGGCAGGTGTAGGTTAACGATAGCTGTTTGCTGGCAGAGCAGGCTCTGTACTGCAGAGGGAAGGAGGTGCTGTAATGATACCTGCTCTGGAAGGTGGGAGGAAGAGCTCTGTCCTGAATCTCAGTGAGGGAAGTGGTTTTTGAGGGAACGTACACTAATGCTGCTTAGAAATATAGATATGAAGTTATTTGTGACCAGAAATCCCCCTAATGTGATTTCTTTGTGGTTTCTGAGGGGTAGAAAACAGTGGCTCATCTGTTGCACAGTAATTAGTTTATTTCTTAAACTTCCTGCCCTACTAAAAATGTTCTATTTTCTGTCTGCCTGTTTCTTCACTAGTTCCTTAATCAGCTGTTGAGGGCTTAGGATATGGCTTAGAGGAGGAAAAATTGACAGAGATTTATGTGTATCTGTCCTACATGGATAAATAAAACCTCATCAAAAAAGTATATTCTTTATTGAATAGCTAACTTTTTTCCTTACATCCTAACAATGGTAGCAATGAGGGTGTCTGGACCACTGGGTATATTTCCCAGAGATAATGATTCATAACTTCTCTTCTTCTAGCCTATGCACACATAGCTTTTGCAGCCAAGAGGATGCTTTTGCAAATTAAAGATGTACAGTGCTTAACACAAGCTGTTAATTCAGCTTCTGAAACTGAAGTGTGCGTTATCTTTATTTAAGAACCCACTGCTTAATAAATGATTCTTGAAGTGTTTTCCACACTGAGACAACTTTTCACTCAGAAAATCTCTTTTCAGACAGTTGATTCCTAAATTGCTGAAGTGGTTATTCTGCAATAACTTTTGCTTCTTCCAGATGTTTATCTTGACCTTATGCAGGCCTTATTATATTAAAATAGCATTACAATGCTGTAGCATGTCACAAAAAATGTTTGGTGCTGCATGTCTGGACGACAGCATGAATTTCTCATCATCTTATGCGCCTGACTTAAGGTTAAAATCTGCAGCTTTGTTATTTCAAGTGACTTGCTGCATGTTAGGAATGGAATTAGAGCCAAGATTAGCTACACAGTTGAGTTTATTTTTGGTAGTTTTTTCTAATACATAAATGTGATTTGAATTTGAAATATAGAGCTAAAGTGGAGGGTTGCTTTTTTTCTAATGTGGCCAGTGCTATGTTAGGTACAAATGTGTTCATGGTTGTTTGCTGGGTTTTTTGGGGGGTTTTGGGTGTGTTTTTAGGGGTAGTCCCCTACTGATTTTGCAGTACCAGTTAATGCTGATGGTAAAACTGACTTTCCTGATGTTCCCCCCTTTATTTTTTCTGTGTATACTTAGGAAGGAATTTTCTTCAAGATGATGGTAAAGTATTCTAAAAATTTTGAAATCATGAGTTAATGGAGCAATTAGAGTTAGGATATCCCAGCCTACTTTGAAAAGAAAATTGAATACTTAAACCTCTGAATTTTATGCAAGCTGATAGTGGGAGTATAGGCTTCAGTTCTGAAAATTGCTTCATTCTAGTGGAAAACTTGTAGGTCGGAATTAACTGTTAGTATATCTTCCCAGTTTTATCATATCAAGTTCTCTTTTCCTCACAATGCTATGAGTGTGTGATAAGCAGAACAGTGAGTTCTTAAAGTTTAATCCTAGAGCAGAGAGCTGGATAATCCAAGTTTACAGCTGGATCAGACCAAAACAAGCACTGAGCATCCTCTGCCTCCGAAATACGCTGTGCTCCTAGAACTGCATTTCCCTGTGCATCGAGGCAGTTGTGTAACATTCGCAGGGCAGTTCTGCTTAACCAGTTCCGTTACAAATGCTAGGCTATTCTGTAAAGAGTTAATCAAAATGAAGGAGAGGTTGTCCTCTAATTCCGTGTCTCTTCGCGATCTATTCAGCAGCATATGCTGCTATTTTTACAAAGTGAATCTGTTGCCAGTCCACAGAACACATGCCTCGGAGTGAAGCATGAGAGCGTTAAGCATTATGAAAGTAACTAAGCTCATTAGTGGCAAGGGAGGGCTTTGCTGTATTAACTGTGATGTTGTAATATCTCTGTCTAATTAGCTCTTCTACTAATTAGATTTAGAGCAATTAAAGCTTTAAAGACTTCTGAGAAGTTTTTTGAAAGGACTGTAGATTTCAGGTACATGACTTTCTCTTGTGGAAGGAGCATCGTGGTGCGTGCTCACGGGTGTCAGTGACTGACTTAGATTAGTTTCCAATTAATTATTGAAGGCTGTACATAGTCTATCACTGTTACCGCTGTCCTAGTACTGTATGTGTAACTTCTCTGAAGATCTGGGTGTTCTGCAAAGACTGGCAGCCATTTGGTGTTCAGTTCAGCAGGGCCAGAAACAGAAGACATGCACACGTAGTGCTCTCATGCGGAGAGACTATATTTTTCTTGGTTTAAAATAAACCATTCTGATTGAAAGCATCTGCTTTTTCTTTTGCATAACAAAAATCTTTTCCAAAATTGAAGTCTTCTAAAGTGTAAGTCTTTGCGGTCTCCTGCAGAGATTTTTTTTTTTAATCCAAAAGCCAGGAGTTTAATTTATAAAAATGTGTTGTGCTTAGAAACTATCAGAATGAAATCTTACATGTGATCTTTCATATTCATGGAGAACCCCTAGCAAATTGGTAGTGCAGCTCTCTTAAAGAGCTGTAAAATTTTAACTTTGGGTTTCTGTCCTATCTTGAGTATAGATTAAAGGTTAAAGCTCAAAATATACAAGGAATTGGTTAAATCAGACTAGTTTTAAACCTATTGACTGTAGTATCTGTTCAGTAGCTTGGTCATTCTGAAGCTTTAGTGCTATGAGAGTTGAGTATCTCAGAATGAAGATCCCATCTTTGGGTTTGAATGCTCAGTAACAGAGCTGTAGTTTCTAGTATGAGATCAAATACTTCTCTTGCTTTTTGGAAAAGGGCAGGGGCTCCGCTTGTGGCAAGACTTGTCGTTAGCTTTGTTAGATGCTGAGCCAGAATTATGTGGTTGGTGGTGTTATTTCTGTGCTTGTCACACTAGGGAGATGAGCAAGCAGGAACTTTAAGAAATGTCATTACTTCTGTAGTATGCCTGGAGGGTCCCATTTAGATGGAGAGCACCTGGACAGATGCTGCTGAGAGCATCTTTTTCTTTTGTGCTTAACGCTGATGTATTTTCTTCACTTGCTTTGGAAGAGAGAGGGTCAAAAACCTGTGTGTGGATGGCTTCCCAGCGTGGAGGAGTCCTGCAGCATGTTTAGGGATTCCCGCACTCTTGCTGAGAGCTCACAAAGAGCTGTGGGCCCTTCAGCTGAGCTTAAGCCAACAAATTGCAGCTTTAGTCCAGGGTTGCTATTGATTTACAATGAGCTTTTAGGTAAGGTACCCAGATACATGCTGTAGGTGAAATCTGTATGTGGTGATGGGATAAGAGTGAAAATCTGTCATGGGAGCTGTTACAGCACAGATTGATCAGATGCTTTAAAAATATAATAATGTCTCTGTGTATTAGAAGCAATGCTATTTCTTAGGCACTTCAGTTTATTTTCTTACTGAAACATTCAAATGAGGAACTGATGTGTAGTTTAGACAAGAGTTTTTCTTAACTTACATTTGCCATAGATAATTTTTCCTCTCACACACGTGTAATTATTTGTTAAATGCTCATCATTGATGAAAGATGCAGCTTCGTCCTAGAAGTCACTGTTAAAGTTTGACCAGGCTGGTGCTCTGTCTCCTGAGTACCAGCTTCCAGTGACTTTTATTTCTGGACTTTACTGTGAAAGTTATGGTGAGTTAAAGGATAACACTCTTGGCACAATTACTACCTGTGTGTATAACACTTTAGAAAGTTGGTTTAGCATCACGATGAAGAGAAATAAATATTCCATGTTTTCGCTTTGCCATCTCTAGAGCAGGGAGAGCTGAGGAGCAGTGGAGAGGGCAGAAGCTGCTGAAGGTTTTTCTACAGGGCACTGTTAGAGGAGCATCTGGATCTCCTGGGTCTAGGGCTCACCATCTGGTAGGTTGTTCAGCTCCTAAAACACTGGAGGCTTATTTACTTTATTTTTGTTCATTATGGAAATTATCTCTGTAATAGGGAGTATTTTTGAAGCAAGCACTCAAGCTGCTGAAAAAAAACACTACTGATGGTCAGTGAAAGTGTTCTTTTTTGCCTCAATTTTCTGAAAGGACCATGTATTATGATAAGTATTTCTAAGTGAATGTGAATCAGAGCAGAAGAGTTAAATGTACTGTGCACTGACCTTCTCAGCTTTGAAGTAAGCTTAATAGAAGAAACCTGTAATGAATGATTCCAGGAATATTCCTTGGCATTGCAGAACCAAATTTGAGACTTTTGGTTAGAGAGAAGTACTTGATGTCTGCATTGTTACATGGTATTTTTTCTGCGAGCTTGATGTTGCTCAGCAAACCAACTAGGGGGAAAAAAAGGCTTCACTTGACTTCAGTGGGTCTTGTGCCTCCACCTTCTGGAAGCTGGTAGCAAATAATTTAAAATCAGCTTACCTAGTTAATTAACTGGAAAGTAAATGTGTTCCAAAGTGTGTGTTTTGACCCTGGTTAAAGGATGTCATCAGGATTTTTTTTTTAGTTATTCCGAAACACGGAGTCTAGGGAGCAAATAATGGGGATGAAAATTCTCTTTAAGCCAAAACTGCCGTTTTTATTGTCTCTGTAAAATGTGTCAGACTGAAGTCAGCCAGGAGGTTAGCTGGTTTAACTGCACTGTGGGCATACTGTTGTAAAGTAATAGAGTAAAACCATAATGTTCCAGATAACATCTTCTGTCCCATTACCATCTGAGTGTTCTTGGCATATGTTTTCAGAGGTGAAGAGCTATACTTGAAAGTCTGAGAGGGCAGTGGTCCACCACAGGTAGTGTGCTCAAGGCTGTGTCTTCAAAGAGGATAAACTGCCTTGTATCAGGCCTGCTGGTGAGAAAATGTACAAGGGAAGAAGAGAGAGATGGAGGGCAGGATTTCAGAAAAGTATGGTTGGGATTTTGTCTCCCTCTCTTAGTTTTTGGGTGGTGTTTTCTTTGTGCTGTTCCCTGGCCAGCAGTTGTAATGTGGATCAAGTTATTGTCTTGGTTCATCAGAGATGATCTGGAACATAATTGGTCAATTATTGGTCAGTTGGTTGCAGGCAGAACCGGGAGCTGTGAGCAAAAGCTTTGTAGCCTGTTGTCACATGGTGTTTTTTCAGAATAACCTTTAGCTGAGAAATTAACTCTTCCCTGGCCCTTCTTGTCCCTTTTCAGGTTGCAGCTGCTCCCTGGTGGTTGCCTGTGAAGGGAGCCAACTGGAAGCACCCTGAGGGCCCTGACTCTAGTATCTCCAACAGGTAAGCACTAAATGGCCCTTCAGTGATAACACACAGTGCTTGTAAACATACCTGTAAACTTGCACTGAGAATGGAGGTGCAAGAAAGGGTTTTTAATTAATAACCTGCTTGCTGCTGCTTCTGCGACTGTTTTCATATCTTCTAGTGTGTTGCATGCAATATTCAGTGGGCGTGTGGTCAATAATGTAGTACTATTGCAAAAAGGTCTATAAGCACTTTTCACCCAAGGGAAAAAAGATGATACTGAAATGTGCTTCAGTGCGTTTTTTATTGTCATTCATATATCAGCAGTGAAACCCCTCTTGAGAGGGTCAGTAACTTTAGAGCATTCAGTGAAGATCTGGTTTTGTAGAGGAAGACTAAATATCAGCTGCATGCATACACTGGGAGTCCCTGTAGCATGTCACAGAATCACAGAA
>VZTO01021214.1:0-11227 GCA_013400615.1 Syrrhaptes paradoxus
TACTGGGGACCTTGGGTCCACAGCGACAAAGGGGACGGGTGCTGCTCAGGAGAGGGTCTGTGCCAGGTGACAGCAAGAGCATCTGACCCCAGGCCTGAAGAATCCCTGAGGGTCCCCAAAGGTGCTCCCAGTCCCCAAGCCCCAGGACCCCATGGTATCGGACACTGGTCCATGCTGGGAGGGGGCAGGCAGCACTGGGGGCTCCTTTTCCCCTCCATGGAAGTGCCAAGAGTGGTGAAGGACAACCATCCTCATCCCCAGCTGATCTCCCACCAGCCCAGGGACACTCCCTACCTCCTCCATCAAGCACTGTGACCAGAAGGTGACACATGCAGGGGACAACTGGAGGGACATGGAGATGGTCCGAGGCTGGAGCAGCTCCCGTGTGAGGACAGGCTGAGAGAGTTGGGGGTGTGCAGCCTGGAGAAGNTTGGAGCTGGAAGAGGGGAGATGGAGATGAGATGTGAGGAAGAAATGTTTTCCTGTGCGGGGGGTGAGGCAGTGCCCAGGGTGCCCAGAGAAGCTGTGGATGCCCCATCCCTGGAGGGGTTCAAGGCCAGGCTGGATGAGGCTTTGGGCAACCTGGGCTAGTGGGAGGGGTCCCTCCAGGAGCCTGCGCACACCAAGATGTTGGCCCATCGGTGCACGGAGCCTGTTCCTGCCCCTCTAGGAGGGATTATCCTTCAGCAGGGACAAGCCCAGGGGACAGGTCCCCAGCAGCCTTGCTCAGCCCTTCGTTACCTGCACAGCATCGTCGGCAGGTGAGGAGCCAGAGCTGGGCTGGTGCACGGGAGATGGCTCAGCTCAGGAGGAACCTCGCAGGGCTCTAGCCCAGCCTCCTGCGCACAGCAGGCCTGAGGGAAGGAGGGGGGTTGTCCTCCCCCTGGTCTCCACCAGCTGCTCCCCACTTTCTCTGTGTCCCTCTTTACCGGGGCCATCCCTGGGTGAGGTACAACAGCTTCTCACAGCCTCCTACAGCAAACCCCACCTGGGAGATGTGACCAGAGCCCCCCCTGCCTCGAATGCCGCCTGGTGCCCACCATCAGCCCCCGTCCTTCCCAGCAAGGCTCGGGGCCAGCCCCCACCCAGCCCCTGCCGACAGAGGTTTTGTGCAATTTCGAGTCAGCCATGCTTAAGGCCAGCAGCCCAGTTTTATCCAGCGTACAGGAGAGCTGGATTTCATCTTTTATTTCAAAGATTAAAAGTTTGCTAAAAAAATAAAAAAAACAACACCCCAGTAGCAGTTAGAAACATCTGTAAGTATCCAAAGACAACCCCCAGAGCCCCAAACCCCGTGAAGAGCACAGACCTCACCCAGCACCCTCCTCTCCACCCCTGCCCCTCCGAGGCTGGGCGAGAGGAGGGACAGCCCCTGCTCTCCAGCCAGAAGGACAAAGAGCATCTTCCTGCGAGGAGAGACTCCCAGAGATCTAAGATCATCGGGTCAGCAGCCCAGGGAGGAGCTGAAGGAGGAAAAATCAGCTCCAAACGTTACCAGCAGAGAGGAGGGAAGATCCCAGTCCCTAGGGGAGCCGAGGACAGTGAAACCACCACGTCACCCTGAGCTCCCCCAGGAGAGTTCCCAGGGGCTGGGGATCTCCACGCACCCGCCAGTCCTGGCTCCAGCTCTCCCTCCTGCTCCTGGCTCGTTAAATCCCTTTCCAGCCACCTCACCGCCCCCACTAAGGGCCCAGAGAACAGCCGGGACGTGGCTTTAACTAGTCCAGCTGCCCAGAAAGTTCTCAAATATGGGGAAAGAAGCTCCTTGGGTCTTGGTGCAGCAGCTCCCGCAGCTCTTCTCCTCTTTGCCTGCCCAGGGAAGCTCCGGTTTCTGCTTCAGAACGGAGCAGAGCTGAGACTCATACCCACTGTCCCTCACGCTGACATGTGTCCTTTGGAGCAAGTCCCTGTCCACAGCCTGGATCCTGCTGTCCTGGACACCCGTTAGCCTGGGGAGCAGCTGGACATCCCAGTCTGACTCCGAGGAACTGCTGCTGAGGTTGTGCTCAGCCCGGGCGTTACGTGGAGGAGGCCGGAGGAGCCCAGGGCACAGCGCCCGCTCTTGGCTGTGGTCGGGGAGGTCAAGTAGTCCGGGTGCTATTTTTTCTTCTGCTCTGACATAGAGGGAGCAGCAACATCTGGCTCCAGCCACAGGCGGTTTTGGAGAGGGCAAGCGGCCAGCAGGACAGCTGCTCCTGCTCGTTGTGCTCTCCAGATCAGGACCATTCACATTTCTGGGTGTGTTTTCCTTCTCCCCCCTGAGCCGCTTCCCTTGGGAACCCCCGTCCTCTCTGCTCCGGCCGCGCTCGCCGACAGCGCTGGCTGTGGGATCAAACCCCACCGACGTACCCCCGAGGGAACCCGGCTGCGATGTGGGGTCCCCAGGGTTCCCACATGGGCACAGATCCAAACCCAGGGAGCTCCGAGGTCTGTTGGAGAGCTCTGTGCTCAGGGGAGAGCCGCCAGCATCCGCCATGCCTGACAAGCCTGGCTCCAGCGCCTGTCCCACGCCCTGCGCACCCATCCCACCGTCCACCGGCCTCAGCTGCTCGTACGGGGAGAGCCCAGCACCCGGCTCCAGCCTCGGCCGCTTCCCCGCCCGGGTGCTGTGTCCGGAGGAGGGCTGGCGTTTCCTGCAGGCGGGCAGTCCTTGCGGAGGATGGCCGACAGACCCGAGCGTTTGCTGTTCACAAGGTTCAGATGAAGCAGCAATTGCCTCTCTGACATGAGCAGCCGCACCGTGAGTCCCCCAGCCCAGGTCAGGGGCTAAGCCTGGATCCCTGTCCCCCACCCCAGACTCCTCTGGGGTGCCCTGCACAGCAGAGACCCCTCTGCCCAGTCCTGCTCCATTGAGCAGCCCCCCAGAGCCATTCAACAACCTCCCTCCTCCTCCAGGATCACTGCCCCTGTCCCTGGGCAGGCATGGGGAGCATCCCTTGGTCTTCAGGCCATGATCACGCTCCGTCTCAACGAACAGATCCACTGCACCGTGCTCAGGCTGCTGCCTTTCCTTACCCAGCCCTGCTGCCGGCATCTCAGCTCCTCCAGGAGCTTGTGCTGGAGGCACCAAGCGTTCACCCGTCCGGCAGGACCACGGCACCCTGCAAAGAACCATCAGTTCATGCTCGCGCTCTCTAGGCCCAGCAACACTCTTCCCCCACCAAAACGAAGCTTTTCTGCAGGGCAGGATGTTTGAAGCCCTTGCTCAAGAGGTGATAAGAAATTTTAGACCCATGAGGCTCAGACGACAGCGAGACTGCTGCTGGCAGAGGAGATGGGCAGCGCAAGGATCCCTCAGCCTTCCTGACAGCCCAAGGTCTGGGCACAGAGCAGCAGGGTTTGTGCCAGACAGGGGGATGGAGGGGATGGGCCCAGCTCTCCTTTCTAGCTTGAGGCACTAGAAGTCCACAGGAGCTTCCCTGAAGCAGAGAAGCCCCAGAAATTCAAGAACATCTCCCATGGCTCGTCTAAACCTCGCCTGGCAGGGGGCAGGTCGGTCCCGCCATCACCCACAGCCCTCTGCTTCGTTCTGGCCGATTCCCTGGCACAGGGCGAGGGACCAGCACCACGGCAGCGTGGAGACCCAGGCCCTGTTCCCGTGCCGCGCAGTGCCATGCTGCCATCCAGCTCTAGGAGCTGCCGGACTCGCAAAGCCTCACCTGTCCGACCGCTCCACAACGCTGCTGGAGAGCTGGGAGATGAGGCGATCCACAGGGGTGTACTGCGAGTCGTCCAGTGCAAACCGCCGGTGCTGGGGGCTCTGGAGATGCTGGAAGGTGCCAGAGACCCTTTTAGCAACACACAGGAGGGAAATCTGCAGGAACAGCCCCTTCCCTCAGCCTGACAGACTGGAGGGCAAACAGCCTTTTCGCAAGACACAGCCGGTGTTTGGAAGCAGGTTTTGGGAAACGCGGGCAACACTGTTCCCCCGGTTGCTTACAGCCAGTATCCTGTTCCCATAGACACCCGGCAATGAGGGGGTTGTGTCTCTAACAGCAGCCTACAGCTCTCCCCACAGGAGAGGGAAGGTGGGAAGATGTTTTTGGTTTTTGTTTTGTTTTTTTTTTTTTTTTTTTTTAATCAGCTTGTGCCCCCCAGCTGCCCTGGAACAGGCTTCCCACCTTACCAACCAGGTAACAGGGTGATGCTCAAGATCTCCTGGCCTCAGAGATGAGCATCTCAGGGCCCAACCTTCAAAACCATTGCTTGCCCAGACCAGGAGGTTGGAGCTCTGTGGCTGTCATCTATGAGGCTGATCCCATGAGAACCCATGAGGGCTGTACGTGTGGCAACCTGTCTTCCTTCCAAAGGGTTCACGCTTCTCCTTGGTTAACGAGGCTGTTGAGTGGCCCCCATAACTTTTCACAGAAGGGTTTGGGCTCAAGGGATCTGAAAACCCACCCAGTGCCACCCCCTGCCATGGGCAGGGACCCCTCCCACTAGCCCAGGTTGCCCAAAGCCTCATCCAGCCTGGCCTTGAACCCCTCCAGGGATGGGGCATCCACAGCTTCTCTGGGCACCCTGGGCACTGCCTCACCCCCCGCACAGGAAAACATTTCTTCCTCACATCTCATCTCCATCTCCCCTCTTCCAGCTCCAAACCCTCACCCCTGGTCCTGTCCCTGCCCCCCCGATCCAGAGCCCCCCCAGCTCTCCTGTAGCCCCCTTTCAGCACTGGGAGGTGCTGGAAGGTCTCCCCGGAGCCTTCTCTTCTCCAGGCTGCACACCCCCAACTCTCTCAGCCTGTCCTCACACGGGAGCTGCTCCAGCTCTTTGCAAGGAACCAGGTCCCAGGGGAGCCCTTACCTTCTGCAGCTCTTCAAAGGTCTCTCGGCAGCACTCACAGAATCCCCTCTTTTTCTTGGGCACAGTGACCGGTGCGGACCGGGGGCTCTTCTCCCCCTCGCTGTGGATCACACAGCCCTCAGCAGCCCTGCAGGGTAACAGCAGAGATGTCCCCTGCCTCCCTGACAGCACCAGCAGCTACCAGCCACCTGCACGAGGGCTGGGGAGGCAGCACTGCCTTGGAGCTGTGGCTGTTTAACCCAGACCAGGGCTCATTTCGCCCACATCCAGAAGACAATCGATTCCCTAAATCCCAGGAAGCAGCAGGGTGGGAGTTAGCAGAGGAGTTGGGTTAAAAACTTGCACAGAAGGAGCTACAACCTACCTGGCTCTGCAAGAATTCGAGAGGCTTTTCAGAGGCTCAAATGGGCTGGAGCCTTTGGGTGCCAGGAAATTCAGGTCGGGAAAACTTTTGAACTGCTGATGGAAGGGTCGGAATCGCCTGAAAGGAACAGATCAGGACGTGAGACCTCTGGCAGTGACAGCATGGTTAGAGCTGTCCCTCCCTCAGCGGGGCTCAGGGTGCTGCCTCATCTACGATGGGACACTGGCCATCGCTCTCCTTTCATTTGGCTGGGCCAGAGATTTCCCATTTCTCAAACCCGATTCCCAGGAAGAGCACTGATGAGGGGATGTTTTGGACAGAAGGCAGACTCGCCTGCTCAGCTGCAAACCCACCTTTTGCCCCCCAGGCACCTCCGCAGCAGCCAGCGCAGTGTTCCCAGCTACACGGGAAAGTTCAGGTTCCTCTGACATCACACCTTATCGCATGCATCATGTAAAACCTCATATCTGACTCCACAGCTGCCTTAAATGTTGTCCTCAGAGCAATTAATTAGCGCTCTGGATCCCGTTAGAGTTACAGAGTTGCCAGAAACACCGCAGAGATCAGATGCCCGGGTGCCGGATGCTGTAATCGAGTTACAGCCCCTGACCTCGTGCGCTTCCATCTCCTTCCTCACTTCAGAGGGCTCGGGCAGATTAAGTGACCAGCTGAGGATCACAAATGGAACCCGAGCAAGGAAGCAAACCCTGTTGTCAAGTCTCGTTTAGCACCTTTCCCCCCCCGGACACACGAGCAGCCCAGATTGTTTCTCTAAACCCCATCTGCCTCCCTCCAGGAGAGCGACAGCTTCCCCGGGTGGAACAGGGTCTTCAGAGCCCGCGCTCTGCCTTGGGGGCTGAATACTCCCCGCAAATAAAACCAGTAAAGGCTGTCCTTCCTGGGAACCCCCGAGGTTATTTGGAATGACCTCATTTACCTGCTCTGGTCTTCAACCTTCAGGAAAGGGGGCTTCAGTTTTCCTGCTGGAAAGAAAGGCAGTCAGAAGTCACCCTGGCTGAATTCCCTCCTTATCGATTCACTCCCCAGCAGAACTGGGCTTCAGAGCCAAGCTCAACCGTCCTTCCAACACCCATGAATGCCAAGCGACGGCTCAGCACAGCCAGAGCAGCTCTTTGGGTAACCTATAGCAGCCCTGGCCTCCGGAGGATCCAGCAGAGTGACCAGACCCCAGAGGCAGCCCCACCGTGGGCTGTTTCCACCTTCCAAAGCACATCCCACCAAGCCCCTCGCAGCTTTAACGCCTGCGCAGTCTTACCAGCCACCGGCCTGACCCCAAGCCCCCAACTCCGCCTCGAATCCTAAAATCCATCACACATCCTCAATATAACGTGCTCCCAAGCACAAGAGACCATTCACAAGAAACAAATTGCATCAGTGGCTGCACAAGCACAGAGCTCTGCACCAGCCCTTCCAGCACCGGTTTTTTCCGTTTGCCTTCACCCAACAGCCCGAGTTCAGAGTGGCTCCAGCCAGGAGGGTCAAGTCAAAGCGGTCAGAGTTGCTGGAGCCAAACCAACGCGCAGTGTGGCCAAGCCTGGCATGGGAACACCGCTGAAGAGCAATATCTGGCCTCTGCTTAGTCCCCGAGGAGGGCAAACAGCAGCTCTGCTTCCTACGGAGGGTAATCTACACTAAGAGCAGGAGAAAGCTTCAGCAGCGCACTCAGGGAGAAGGCTCTCGGAGCCAGGCGGGGTGAAGAGGCTACCAGCCCCTCCTGTCTCCCAGGTGTGGTCAGCTCACAAGGGATAACATGACCCTCAGCCTGGAAATCCGAGTTCAGATCCTGTCAGGACACAAATAACCAGAGTTACCCCACAGGGCATCCGCCTGACCCTGACACTAAGCCTCGTGCCTCCCTTACAGCCCCTGGAGGGCGAGCTGGTTTGTGTTCTTGTGATCCGGGCACTCAAGGCTATTTTCTCCAAAGAAACGTTAACCTCCCCCTGGAGAGAGGCTGAGTCCACCTGCGCTCCCCAGCCAGCTCCTCGAGCCTCCTCCCGAGCCCACATCAATGCGCGGTTACATCACCGAAGCAGCTATTTGAGCACAGGATCGATTCTTCCACGTAAACGCTGCCAAATGCTTCGTGCTTCTGAGAGCAGGGCTGTGTTCAGGGCTCTGGATACAACCCACACTGGTGGTGGGTCCTGAGCCCTCACGGCAGAGCGCTGAGCGGTGACAAACAGTTCAGCTGTCACCACAAGTCCCCAGGCAGGGTTCAGAGTGTGCCACAGCAAAGAGCTCAGAGCTTTCAGCAGATGATCTGCTTTAGCAGACAGCTTTGAGCTTTTTTTTGCCACCTTCCCTCCTCCAAAACTGGAAAATAACCTTCCAAGCGTCACGCACAGAATCCAGGTTGGAGTCTGAGCTATTACCGAGCGTTCACTCTCCAACGAGCGAAGCCACAAGCAAACTTACGTCACGGGTGCCAATCTCAGCACCACAATTGGCTCTTGTCTAATTGCAGATGAGAACCTGGGTTTTTTCCCCCCCTCCCTCCTCCTCTGGGAGCGTTATCCCTCGATCGGTGTCTCAGCAGCACATCTCAGCCTAGCAGAAGTGAGTGGGCTGCGAGGAACACGCTCTGCTCTGGAGGATGCATTATTCTTCAGAACTTCGTTGGAGCGGTGGATTCAACGTGCAGCGCCAGCAGCACAGTTCTCAGGAACCTCGGGATTCCGGGAGCTGCACCGCAAATGATTTGGGGGATTTTAAAAAACCCTGCCTGAAATCAAAGGCTGTGTCAGGAGGCTGCAGCTAGACTCTGAGAAGGAGCCACAGAAACCTCTCGAGAAACTGCCTTCACAGTTGGCGTGTTTTGGACTGCTGAAGTTTCAGATGGATTTTCAAATTCCAGATGAGGCTTCAAAACCGCTCCGCATTCAAGTGTAAATAGGAACACGACTTGCAGACTTACCTTCGGGAATTTTTGATCCAGACTCAAGGCGTTTTGCCTAGAGGAAACAGGGACATATTTAGCACGGGAGCCAGCACAGGCAGAACTGTAATTACTGATCCCAGAGCAGCGAGGCGAGATTGCAGCAGCCTCACCCACCACGTCAGAGCTCCTGCAGCAGAGACTGTATCACCTCCCCCTGATATTTTGTCTCCCAAGTTACCTAGATTTCCTTTAAATATGATATACAAGCTGACACTCCCTGATTTAATGCCCAACCTTCTCACTGACCTCTCCAATGCGTTAAAAAATACCCCAGAAAGCCAGGGAACAAGCCCCATGGGATTTTTGTCTTACCCTCGGTCCATCACCAGTCAAACCAGTATGAGCTGTGCTACAGACGGGGTTGAGAACTAACAGCTGCCTCATTCTCATCTGCTCTTACCTCCACTTTATAAAAAGGAAAAATTCTTTGAATTTTATCATCTCCATCCCTAACAGAAGCACCAGATTGCCCAATGTGGGATGAAAACCCAGTAGATCACCCTGCTGACTAGCCCAGTCGCACCAGAGGAGCCAGAAGGATCGCTCAGAACCACCGAGGGACCCCGAGCACCCCAAATCGGGCTGAGGTCAGTTACCTCTGTCTTCTGGCACAGCTTCCTTGCTCTTGAGACAGCGTGCAGCAGCTGCTGAGTGTATGACAACATTTCTGTGCAGGTGGGACGTCAAAGAGCCAACACGAGAAGGTGAGCCACTCCCCTCCACCAACCCCAGCACAAGTCCAGCTCCCCACCTGCACCGGGAAAAGCGGAGAGCACCTGGGCCTACCATCAGCTGGCCGTGCATCACCTCTGCACGGTTAACTCACTCAAGAAAAAAAACCAACAAAAAAACCCACGAGAGCTTTGAGGGACGGCACCCCACTTTGCTCTTCAGCAGAACTGCAGAGCTTGAAGACTGGAACTTTAAACCAGAGCTTTAAGTCTGCAGAAAGGGCAGACTGAGAGGAAGAAATGTTTTCCTGTGTGGGGGGTGAGGCAGTGCCCAGGGTGCCCAGAGAAGCTGTGGATGCCCCATCCCTGGAGGGGTTCAAGGCCAGGCTGGATGAGGCTTTGGGCAACCTGGGCTAGTGGGAGGGGTCCCTGCCCATGGCAGGGGGTGGCACTGGGTGGGCTTTGAGGTCCCTTCCCACCCAAACCCTTCCGGGATTCTGTGATTTTTTGCAGCACACAGACCAGACCCTGGGATTTGAGAGCTCCGACAGGCTTGCAACGCCACTGCCGATCAGCAGAGCAGTGTACCGGCAGCGGCTGCCTCCATCACGCACCCAGACAAGCTCAGCCACGGCTGTATGTCACTGTCAGCAGACACTCAGGAACCTTTTACTCCAGAGCTATTATTAGAAGTAGAGTTCCACCATCTGTCTTCTCCATCCATCACGGAGACAGGAAGCGCCTTCCAGCACAGCTCCTCCAACACCAGCCCTTCCTCATTAACACCAACCAAGCCCGGCCATTAGCACCATCTGTACTTCCAGGTCAATTAGGACAAATGGTCTTTTTGGAACAAATTAATGCACTGACCAAGCTATTAACATCTTCTAGTACTACAGCCTCAGTATATTAAACCATACGTGGTGTTTGCTATTGCAGATGTGACAGCAGCATGTTCTACACGTACCAGGAAATCTGGTTTTTGAAGGGCAGACCCAGCCAGCCACGGCCAGGACCGCACGCAGGTACCGTTTGCAATTTCTTCCTTCTCCTGTACCACACTCGCTGCATCGCTTCTGCTCCACATGTCTTAAAAATCACCCGTTACCAGCAGCTCAGAGAAGGATACCGTCCACGTGCAGGATCTGCACGCCCCACAGGCGGGCGTTGGCGAGGATGCTGCTGCCACCGCAGGTGTCCTGTAGGAACAGAGAGGTTGGGCAGGCACAGCTCCGAGTTGGCTGTACGAGCACACGCGGCTCTAAACCTAGTTTAGAGATTTCCCTGCTGGCCAACGGGCAGACCCTTGCGCAGCTGTCATTAAAAACCAGGGCACAGCAGAGAAGGTCCGAACTCATGCTTTACCCACCCCAAATTAACAGCAGCAGCTAGGCCAATTTTTTAATCCCTGCTATAGCATGAGCTTTGAAGCGGACACCAAGATTATTTTGGCCACTTGTGATGTCAGTGAAAGGACTCCAGGGGAGCCTCGTACCCCAGCTATGCTGCTTTAGTTCTTTCTAGGCTAAAAATTCATCTAACAGTGAGCCTTGTGTTAAAAATTCTTTTGTGTTGGGCACCCTGAACACTGGGACAGGCCTTAGAAGTACTGAACGTGGACAGATAACGCAGCTCCGTGAAGAACAGCACCCAGGAGCGTCGCACAATATCCCGCAGAGCCACGAGCACCTGCTTCAGACCTTTACCAGCCCCAGAATCTGCTCCTTCAGCAGGCAGGGGCTCTGGAGAAGTGGCTGGCACTGGTTTTGCCCTGCTCAGCAGTATTTTGAACATACTCAGCTAGAGAAAAGCCCATCCACACACTGCTCACCTGATTCTTCATGGCCTTCTGCAACAGTTCCTTCCCTCTGCTGATCAGGGCCTGCGGAGAAAGAAGCCAAGTACGACATTAGAGCAAAGAGCTACCGGGCAGCGGCACGCTGAGGACAGCACGGCTGTCCAGCGAGAATGATTTCTAGAGATACCTGCTCTCTGCTCGGGAGAGGAGCCTGGCCAAGATTCCATCTCCGAGAGAGCAGGAGCGAGCATTTCCAGGGAACGCGAGCTGCAGAGGCGCCCATTAGTGCACCAAGCGGCCGCTCAGCCAAGGCTTGGCTTTCACCGAACCCCGGTGAGAGCTCGCGAGCCAGCCAAGAGGAAGCAGCAGCTCAGCTTGGAGGCTCTGCCTGCCGCATCCCGACAGGCTGGCGGGGCAGCAGTGCCCTTGCTGGGAACCCAGCCTCATTTGTGAGCCAACAATTTCAGCAAATAGGTTAAGCTCTTTGTGAGACAAACGGATAGTGCTGGGAGCAAGGACAACTGAACAAACACGGTGAAACGCCCGACATCAGCCCAGGTTTCCCACTCGTGTAGTTTTATGCAACCACCGCTAGCTCACCCTGCCCCTTCCTACGTACGGGGAGA
>VZTO01021220.1:0-11968 GCA_013400615.1 Syrrhaptes paradoxus
CCAACATACACCCATAAACACTGCATGTTAATCTTGGAACTTATCTGTTGATAGATCTGCAAGCTCATCAGAAGGGGAAAGAGGTGCAATAACTGCTAGACTGCTAGTAATATCTACTAAGTGATGCTTAAAACCAGCAATTGTATTAGGTTTGTGAGTAGGGGTTTAGCTACAGAAAAGAAGGAACCGTCACAAAGAGCTATTATACCTGACAGGCTCTACACAAGACAGATGAAATGTGAGCTTCAGTATTCAAAATAGAAGGGATACAATCATATGTCTGGTTAACTTACAGGAAATAGTTCCAGAGAAAATCTTACACTAACTACAGTGATTTGAGCAATTTTTTAAAATAATACCAGCCAATTTCTCTCCATTATACTCTACTGGCAGAAAATAAAACATTTTTCTTTGAAATGATTGCCTCTGGTTTTGTTAAATCATACGGCCTGTCAACATGTGGTCACCAGTTTTACATGATCTTTCTACCTCTCTGGAAAAGAATGAATTTGCAGCCTGATCCCCAATATAAATACGTAATCTGGCATCAGTTAAAGTTGTTGCTATTACTACAAAAAAGATAGGTAAGCAACTTTAATAGCATAATATGAAGAAACATCTAAGTTAAAATGATACATTTTGAATTAAAATATGACAGGGAGTTTGTTTTTCTTAAATGCTAGTCCTGGCAATTCCTGTGCCACTGAAAAATTAAGAGGAAAAAAACCTGTCTAATTCTGTCATCAAATATGCCTGCCCAACTCCATTGATTTCAAAGTACAACACAAACCCTTAGTGTTCAGTCATTTCATAAGAGCAAATATTTGAAAACCAAAATGAGAAAAAAACGTCGAATCCTTCTTTTGGTACACAGTTGTTTCAGCAAGCTCACAGCAGCTGAACAAATTAAATCTCCAATTTTTTGCTGTCAAGTGGGAATCACCTACTAATAATCCCATAACTGTTTGATTGGGATATGTGCTCATCTCAACAATGTCACTAAATGTCTGGAAAAAGTGAATGGAGAACAAAAATCCAGAAAGAGAAAAGACATAAATTTTACTTTAATAAACTTATGTTGAATTAACCTGTATGAGAAACTTGGTTTTTAATCAGAAAATTTGCCTATTTAGTAGCTTTTTTACACCAGGGTTTTCAGGCTTGCTGTCTTTTCTAAACTCCTTTGTACACTGGGTACAGCATACCTTGCATATCTTTTCAGCTCTGCTTAGGGAAGTACAGATACACAGTCAATCTTTATAATTAAATCATGACTGTTGACAACAGCAGTCGCTGTTATTTCAGCTTATACAGCTATTATTTGTATTCTTAGGAATGCCTACTTCAAACACACACGATGGGAAAAACCATGCTCTTAAGAGCAAGGAAGAAAAACCTGCTGAAGTGTTCCCCATAATGCAGAAGGAATTGACGTATCTGTGTGATGCTTAATGCCTTCCAGGCACTTGAGAACTTCACTGAGCAACAGGGTTTACTATAGCTTTAATAAGGTGCCAGTGCTAATTCCCACACCGTTAGCCTGCTGACAGATACTACTGACATGACAAAGTGGGATCTTGACTATTGTGTTCATATGACCCATGGCAGGGGCTACTGAAGATATGCCCATGTGTTCCAATTCTCCAGTTTGTGACTGTCTTCCGTTGAGAAATTGGAGAACAGGAGTCTCATAATTGCCTCCAGCATCCCTGAAAAGTGACAGCCACAAATGGATCAAAGCTGGTGCTTTTTTTTCTAGCCGACTATAAGAAACTTTTTTTTACCAAGTAGTTTTTAAGGGAAATGCCAAAAACGCTAAACAGCTTTAGAGTCTTCTATTAATGGCCAGTACAGCAGAAAGCATTAGCTTGATATGCAAGAAGAATAAGCATTAGGAGAAGATTTAGACAGTAAAAAGTAATGACTGTATGACAACAACAGAACAAGTTAAATCGGGGTAGAAGTCTGATTTTCAGGTTATTTCAATATTTGTTTAGACCTACAGCCTTCAAAAACTAAGAATTCNAAAATCTCAAATAAAATAGCACGGATGCTTTGTGTGGCCATCTGCTACTCTCATCAAGTGTCTCTAGTGACGAAAATGAGGATTCTAGTAGTTTTACTGTGGAGATAATTGAAGCCTTTCTAAGAATAATTTCTATTCAGTTCTCTAGAACCAAATTTTGCCCTTGGATCTGCACTCTATCTTGTAATATTGGAACACGGTTCTTGTTTGAGCAGTTAATATCAGCCTCTGAGTATAAAACATGAGCTACGAGTCTTTTTTCATTCTTTTGCAAAGATGATATGATCTGTATGACATATTTTGGCAGACATTATTGGGTAACATTGCGCATGCTTTTATATTTAAATTATATAAATAATGTCAATATCAGAGGCTGATTGTCAGTGATGTGAGTTTCTAATTTCAGCCATATAACTAATTTCCAGTATAATCAAGAGCAAAACACTAACTTGACCCACAGACTCATAGTATTAGCCTGCTGGAAAAACTGTTCTGAGATTTAGCTTATGGAATTTGTTTTCAAATGTTCACAGATCCCAAATCTGCAAAGTTTATTCATAAACGTAATCCATTAATTTCAATTACATTATACACAGATCTCTTGAATAAATCAGAATTTAAGATTCAGGCCCATCCAGGCAAGTCCAGCTTGTAGGTTAGGTGACACTAAACTCTGCTGTACCTAAACTGCAGTCCTGCAAACTCATCTATAAAGTGTGTATTTAATAATGAATTGAAGATATAATCCTGCAACATATACTTTTAAAACCCAAGTACTTGAATCAGCCTCATTGCTATGGGATGCTGCTTCCCACCGCTTTTACTGCAGCTGCTGGAGCAATGCTCATATGAGCTGGGAACATTCCAAAAAACTGCTTTCCTTTCTTTGCTATGACTACTTATTGGCTTTCTAACTGGCCCCTTATCACAGCATATCGTACCATATCATGACACAGAAAACAGTTGCCCTTCAGCTTCTCAGTAAGTTTGAGGAAACCTGAGCTGACCTGGTCTTATGGAGCATTTCCTCAAGGATGTTCTTCTCCCCCCAGTACAGACAAAATAGCCAAAGAAAAGAGAAAAGGGGGGCTTAGGGAGGGAGAGAAGGGGAAAAGAAGGAACATCTGAGAAACCCAAATGCATTAAATGCATTAAATGCATTCAGCTTTCCTACTGGAGACTGAAAGACAGATCACAGGTTATCCCTGGTACACATATCACCACAGGCCAACTGGGAATTGCTGGCGCATAGTGAGCTCCCATCAGTCTCAGACTCCGGGGTGCATACATACACATACATAAGGGACAAGGTGTAGAAGCTAGCTCTAGTGAATTCTCCATACAACGTTTCAGGGAGGGATATTTCTTTTCTTTTTTTCTCCTTGAAAAACAAAAAGAAACAAAACACCAAAAAAACCCACAAACCAAAAAGAACTGTGCAAAATAAACAGAACAGATGTAGGAATCTGTTTCAAAGCACAGACTGCATCCCCTTGACTTCTCTGAAATATGTTTAGCCGTTCACTTGAAACAGCTGGACACCAGTGAATATAGGTATCATTTCATATACTACTGAAAATACGTCCTATTTGGGAGCTGTGTACAGGAATAAATAACAAGATCCTAGTCCCACAAACATTAAACTGGCATAGGCTAGCACTACAGCTGAAAAAAAATCCCTTTCCTCTCAACACTGGTACTATATTCCCACCTTGCACCATCGCCTGCCTGGGGAATAAGTAAGGTTGAAATTAGGAAGGGATTTTTACTGGGCTAGTTTACAGGTTCCTTAATCCAGTCTACCACATGGATGCATAAATGCCCATATAAACAAGGGTGGCACAGAAGGAGCAAGAACACATCTTTAAGCACTACCAGCTTAACATATTAATGAAGGAAAGATGATGATAGGAGCAAGACTTGTTACTCAGCTGAAGTCAGAACTTGTTACTCAGCTGAACTGATGTCAGAATAGGGGTTGCCAGAATGAAACTATCCAGGTGGAAACTGGTCAAAACTGACATTCCTTTGGAAATGCTTACTTAGAAGTATGAAAAGTGGTAAACATTAATAAACACATCCAGTCAATATCTTAAATTTTCCCTTGCATCCATCAGTAACCTAAGGCCAGTAACTTAAAGGACAATGGTTTTGGACTTCAGCGGAACACAACCATATACTGAAACCACAGAGAAGAAAGTAGATTTCAATATAACTGACAGCATATGTTTCTACATCTCTATTTAGTAGCTCATAGAAATAAATACACAGTGTGTCAGTGATAACTATGGCAAATACATCAGCCAACTTCCTGAACTGCATTCTAATGGGATCTTAGAACGCATCTATGCCAGGTTCCTCAGGCCTCCATTCACTTGATTTCTTTCCCTTCATAGTGGTTTGTAACAAAACAGCAAAACTCACTTATTAATTACTTCTGCTTTCCAGGTTCAGAAACAGTTTGTTGTTCTGGAAGCCTTTTTTCATACCATGCTAGTCTAACTTTTTTCACTTGAATCCTTAGCTATTCTTTCTTAAAATGTGCAGCAAAATCTTTAAATTAAGCTAAAGTTTGACTAATGCCAAATCCTGGTTAATAATAGCTAGGTGTTACCTGAAATAACATTATCATATGAAGCTGTTCAGATGCGTAGCCAACTAGAGTCTGTCTGGCCTTATTAACTGTTTACATATCCTTAAGCCATCAGAGATCCTGACAGTAAAGCCAGCTTTTTATCATATTTAGT
The DNA here is from genome assembly GCA_013400615.1 of Syrrhaptes paradoxus. Lineage (NCBI taxonomy): Eukaryota > Metazoa > Chordata > Aves > Pterocliformes > Pteroclidae > Syrrhaptes > Syrrhaptes paradoxus. Next base: position 4,774 of record VZTO01021220.1, read on the forward strand.
GACCCCGTGACCACATGGCAAACTGTGGAGCCTTAAATTAATAGAAGCATTATTTTAATCTAGACATTCAAAGTTCTTTTTCATTTTGTGTTAGAATATAATAAAGTTCAATTTAATATTTAACAATATTTTATAGTTGGCGCTACTTAAGTATTTTATAATAGCAGGTCCAGTTATGATCTCTTACACCTCTTCACAATTTAGTCACTCCACTAACTTCAAACATGCTATTCTTGGTTCTGTCAGAATCCATCTCAATGAAACTTAAGTACAACTTAACCACAAATGACGAAAGCTCAACCTCGACTCCCCTGTGCAGAGCTTGTCCCACTTCCAGAGGTGAGCACAGCGTGTTCTGGTCTAGCTCATACCAGGTGACTAGAGTCATTAGATGCCAAAAACCCAGCTGGGGATTGTCACAACATCTGGTTCACTGCAATACTAAATTTCTTCTAAATGTGCACACCTCTGAGTTAAGCATATCTAGAACTACACACAGATTTATTTCTTAAAGCATGTAACTCTACAATCAAGAATATTTCAAAAGCTTAGTTTGCCAGAAAACATACAAATAAAAAGTTCTAAATATAGGGACTATTCTTTGCCTTCCCTTTCCCTTTTCTACTCAACTTTTTACTGAAATCAGAAATTCTCTTTTCCTGTCTCAAATTAGATCTGACTAAAAGTAGCTTACCAGAGAACAATGTCAGCCTCATTAGATTTTTATTTTTTTTTTTGTCAGGGGGTGGGAGCAGGGGACAGAGAAAAGTGTCTTTGGTGACAAACAGAAGCAAATATCTTATTTTAATCACCCTAGCCCAGATATTGAAAGTGCATGGAAAGAAAAAGCCACAGCCCTTAGAACTGCTGCTTGGAATAAATGTGTAATTCACCTTTATAATTTGGCTCCCTAACTACATACATAGAACCCCTCCCTCTGTCACAGTTATGCATCAGGCTGTTGGCAAGTGCTGCCTCTATATGTTTGGCAGCCCTCACATGTAATAGGAGAATCCCGTTCTACGGATCACTGAGTACTCCAACCCTTGGGAGACACAAGTTCACTCAACAGACAAGTAATATACTTCACTATCCTCCTTTTGGTGCCTTTTACTCCCTTTCCCTCAAAGCAAACGCATTCTGTGCAAGATGTATTCCTCATTACATGCGCTAATTGTCAGGGTAGCAGGCTGTGGTCTGAGTGCCTTTCCAAGAGCACTAGCTAACTCTTGGCTGATTTCAGATCCCTGGAATGGATCTGATCCCATCCTGTCTGTTCGCCCCCCCCCCCCCGCTGTGACCTGCGATCTTCAGTCTGGGGGGTGGGGAAGTGCATTGCTCCCAGAGATACTGCGTTCAAAGACAGCATCTACATTTTGTGCAGAATGGTACACACACTGATCATACACACAGGTTTAGCTCTGCTCCCACGTACTCTGGCCTCCTATAAAGCTTGAGTTACATACATTTGTGTGTTTTTGCAAATATACCCTAGTTTTCTGCTCTAAAATTCCCACCCGGCTTTGGATTATGACAGGGGATATCAGGGCTTTTGACTCTAAGACCTTCAGAAGGCGTAAAAGAAGAGCAACCTTACAGCAAGGGCTTGAACATGTTTGGCAGCAAAGGGTAGAGATCAAGGTCACTGGGGAGGGGAGATAAGTTGGAAAGTCTCAGAAAAGACGCACGTCTCCCCCTCATCAGGGACACGTCTACCCTTTTTGCCCCCCATGCCTTTGCTCCATTTGATTGCTGCCTTGTTTGAGGGGCCTGGCACACTCCAGCCTTTCACGCTCAGGGACAGCAGGGAGGGAAGCTCAGAGGTAACAGGGAGAAAAGAGAACAATGGAACAAGTCATAGAATCATAGAATCATTAAGGTTGGAAAAGACCTCAAGGATCATCAAGTCCAACCCAACACCACCTAACTCACTAAACCATGTCCCTAAGCACCACATCTACACATTTCTTGAACACCTCCAGAGATGGTGATTCCACCACCTCCCTGGGCAGCCTGTTCCAATGCCTGATCACTTTTTCAGTGAAGAAATTTTTCCTAATATCCAGCCTAAACCGTATGGATCAGAGAACAAAGCAACATAGGTGATGTCACGGTAGACATCTGCTACAGACCATCCAATCAAGAAAAGTAGACGATGCTTACTTTATAGAGTTGGAGGAAGCTTCACAATTGCAACCCTGGTAATTCATTGACAAGGCGACCTCCAAGTGGACTAGAGGTGACTGGGAACAGCAAGTATCAATTAGCAAGGACAAGTAATGCCTGACCAACTCAACTGGCTTTTACGCGATCATTGTTCAAGACAGACAGAGGGAGGACGGTGATATTGTTTACCTTGACATTATAAACATCTCCCAATAGGTTATTTAGCCAAACTGGTGAGACATAGGCTGGATAAGCTCACAATAAGGTGGGTGGAAAAACTGTCTGAACCACCAGACTCAAAAAGCTGTGATGGGTGGTACAAAGTCCAACTGCCAACTAAATTGTCCTTCAGAGACAAATATTGGAGCCAGTATCAATTAATGTCTTCTTTAATGACCTGGATGATAGGATGAAGTGCATCTTCAGCAAGTTTCTAAACAATACCAAATTTGGGAAACACCAATAGGGGTATCCCCCATGTCCTTCCCTCCCTCCTATGTGTTTCACAGATGAATTGATTCTCCCACAATCCTGACATACTGAACTGACCTTTGCAGCTGGGCTGCTGCCTAGTCAGATAGATGCTTCTACCCCTTTACTGCTATCCCACACAGACACTAAATTTAACTGTAGCTCCCTATAATTTCTTTCTCAGCTAGAGAACAGCAGCATTCAGAACAAAAAGCCCAGTATGCATCCCTGCTCCCCTTCGCTACTGCTTCCAAAGGCTCCGTGATTTGTGTGACTCTCCCTTACTCTGTGACAGGCTGTCTGCTCTAAGTCCATAGTGAAGGGAAAAGTAAAAAACCTTGTGACCCCACTTAGAGTAATCCTTCTCACCTCCTAACCTTAGATTAGGAGCATATCCTTCCTTCATTACCAGTACCTTCAATTAAGGAGAGATAAGGCAAGAGATAAGACATACTATAATATGCCACTGTCATAGAAAGTGAATACAGTAACTATACAATCAAGCAACAGTTCATGATTCTGTGAATAGTATATTTCCATTCTTTCACAATATGTGATTAGTAGTGATAATTTCAGAGCTCCAATTCACCACTAATTCAAAAGCTACATTTTACAACAGTAAAAAGCAAAGAGAGGCCATATGAGTAAGCTTTGCAGATGGTCCGAAAAAAGTTATTTAATTCTTCATCAGCCAGTAATAAACAGCTGCATTCTTGTGTCTTTTCTGCTTTTGTTTTAAGTGTCACAATGTATAAGCTTATTTCTTGAAAAACTGAGAACATACAGAATATTCAAAATACATTGTACTGAAAATGCTACTAATTTGAGATAATGCAAAATGGCAAAAGATGATTTACTAAACATGTGAAAGACTAGAGACTGTAAGAGAAAAGCAAGAGAATTTACAGTCTTTTTAACAGCTCAATTTCTCATTACTTGAATGAAAAATAAAGAATAAGCTTAAAAAAAAAAGAAAGTTTCCATATTCAGTCCAACCTGAATTCTAACATGGCTCTTCGATCACATTTTACAGATGGTCTTTGAACGATTTTATAAACATCTCCAAACCAGCACTTCACCAACCTCTCCCCACCCCAAAATCCTAATTATGAGAACTTGAGTGTAGATATGCTTTAACAGTTAATACAGCATTATCATTAGATCTTTACTAGGGTCCTTTCCCCCCCCAGCTCTATGTAATTGTAGCTTAGCCTACATTGGCAAAAGAAAATAAAAAAGTTACATTACATTTATTCCCTAAATGGAATAAACTATTAGACCTTTATTCTGGTACTTTTCCATTTCCTTTCCAGTTTTGGTGCTATAGAAGTATTAGCAAGGGCTGTGATTCCCCCCCCCCCCCCATCTGTCTAGCAAATACATCACATCTATTCCAGCAGGGGATACACCAGCAAACGTTTGGTTGGTTTTTTTGGACATCCAGCCAAACATCCGATACCACTCTGTTCCCGTTGTTTCATTTAAAAGTAATAACTTTTTTCTTCAAACACAAAAGGATGATTTAGCAAAATGGTCACAAAATCAATAGCAATGTTCATAGAGCAATATCAAACACTAATTTAGAATATTACAAGCTATACTTTGGTAGAATTTTATTATCTGAAAAAATGGAAGGTTTAAAGTGAGTTTTAACAGTTTCTAGAACCATTCACTTCTACACATCTTCCAAGCATGGATTTGAAACTATTGCTTGATGAAATATGAAAAGGTAGGAGAAAATGTGTGCAATATACTTCACAGGGTGACTTTCAGAAAAAATGCTTGGGAAGTTAAAAATCTCAGTTTGGTGCAGTTGGCACCATTACATGTGTGAGTATTTCTGTTCACCTGCAAATCCACATTCTTGGCTAGTTAACCAGCAGTTGAATTCACAGCTGGCAGTTAGGCAAACAATTACCTAATCTGCATGAGAACTGCTGAAGTTTAAACATTTGGATCTAGAGGGGACATTTCACTATGGCTATAAAGAATTACACAGTCAGATTCTTTACTATTTACATTTTTAGCACAACCAGGCTTGGTTTTCCCCCCTTACTGAGAAGGCAGTTCTTCGATTCTGAACTATTTCAGTGAAATGGATTCTAACTAAACAGAAAATCTAATTTTATTGAATCATACTATATCCTATTTCCGTTGTCCCAGGACTGTGAAAAATACAGGATCTTATTCTACCTCTGATTCTGAGGGACCCTCAGAAAACAGTTAACACAAAATAATTCATTTGCAAAAGAACTGAAACTTCAATCTTTGAAACACTTTTTATTTGGGTGGGAGAAAAACTGGTTGATTATTCTCATCGTGATATGCATAGAGGCAAAGTATGTCCATCTCCCCAGAGCATGCATTGGCATCTGAAGCAGAACATGTGGAGGCAACAGCTTTTCAGGCATCAGAAATGACAGAAGCAGGAGCATAGGTAGACTCTTTGGATGCAGTTCTTTGACCCATATTCAATTAACCCATGTGGTTCCTGTGCTTTACCGAACATTAGAGGCTGTACAGAAACTCTATTAGAGTTCACAATAGTGTCTTATGCGCTTACTTCCCTTTAGAAAAAGACCATTTTCACATTTACAGAAAACTGTAACAAGACACTACCTTCCAAATAATCCACCAGGGCTTTCTCTCTGCAGCAAGCAGAGGTGCGAACGTGTGAGTGCAGGCAGACCAAAGCTAGCTGTGGTATAACTGATGGTAAAGCTGCATCTCACCAGTCCCAGAGCACGCTTCAGAGAGGTAGCCAGCAGGCTATTTGCATACTGGGGCACTTAGCATGCACTGAAATCCTTGTTGCTACAGCTTGACTGCTTTTAGTTGAAGCTAGACTGGGTATGCCTACAGATGCTACAGTCACACCTGTAACAGCAGACTAGAAGTAGCCTATGAAAAGTGGCTAGAAAACATTTTCTTCATGCAACAGTTTACTGGCAAAACAAGCGTGCATGCCTGTGTATTCACACACACATACATGTATACGTACACATCTTCCTCCACATACACAACATACACATATGTAACAGGTTTCTTTGCTTTTAATTTAGAAAGAAAAAAACGACACCAGATCATTTAGTTTTGAAGATGAGTCTTAGGGATCCCTTTGGATTCTTGCTTGCTGCATGTTGTTTGAAAAATGACCATGCACACAGTATACGTAAGTGTACTATAAAGCAACTCAAATGGGGAAAGTAAAACTCGGAGTGGTGACACCACTTGCGCACACTCAGATTATAGAATCTTTATGTGTCAAAATGTGTCTATATCAATCAGTGTTTGACAGATTCATGCCAAGAATTCAAAGATTACGATCAACAGAAGTTATTCTACTTATTTCTGTAGTCTGTGAATAAAGTCCACAATGGGGTTTAGGGGACAACATCTCTATCAGATGCATATACAAAAAACACGAAGCAAAAAATATGCACACGAAGGTTGCACAAACACACACTGCTTTTTAGAAGAACCTTTTCATAAGAGACTTCACAGAATTCAAGCAACGTATTGCTCACTTTTAAATTGATTTCTCGCTCAATATTAATCTCACAACTAGAGGACAGGATTACTTTCCTCGTCAGCCTCTCCCCCTGCGCCCTGAAAAAAACTCCACACCCACAGTTTTGGAAAATAATCATCAGGGTCTCTGCAAGTTCAGCTTAAAATAATACTGATAGTCTAATTTTTTGAATGCTACAGTTTATGCAACTGCAAACTTCAAGACACAACTAATAATGGCTTTTTATGTTTATTTAGAAAAAGTTCTCCTGAAGGGTTTTAAAAGTTCCAGAAAGTAAAGGCTCCGAGTCATATAACATCGGACAGTTTAGTTCTAAATTAATGTTTCTTAAATAAAAATCAGAATTGGGTCCTTTCTAACACATCGGTAAGTACCAAGCAGTAGTTCCTTTCCATTCATTACAATAAATGTCAAAAATAACATTGCGTTATAAGTAGCAGTTATGATGTAACAAAAAAAAGAAATTAAATTTGCAGGATTCTACCCTCCATTCCGGCTCCCTTCAGTGGATGCATTGCCTGTGGGCTTGATTCCATAAGATGTTTGAACACAGACATAAATATATAAATAATTATAAGCTAATAAGCAGTGTTACTGAGGTCAATGAAACTATTTATGTTTAGCATTATGTACATGTCTAAAGTGCTTTTCTGGACCAAAGCCCATATTAACTTTCATTTTATACAAAAAATAGAGTGAACCGTATAATAAAATAGAAGACACCATTTTAAGGGATATTGAGAATCATGTCAAAGTTCTTCTGGCTTTGATACATATCTCTTAATTACTAAATGTACTCAGAGACTTACTGGGATCCTGTGCAGGAACAGTACATTTTGAACACGTAACACATCCTCAGTATACAGAGGAAATGATAGAGAACCTGGAGTACCAGCTCAGTGTTTCAGTGTCTTTAGGTATGACAGCCAGCATAATTAAGGTGTGAACGTGTTTGCAGACCTCTCAAGAGACTCATACTCTTATTTTTGGTGAGGATTTTTGAAAAAGACTATGGAAAGAATAATG
>VZTO01021229.1:1927-50916 GCA_013400615.1 Syrrhaptes paradoxus
CATCAGACACAAGGCATTGTCCTGATCTACTTCTTAAGAAAAATAAAGATTACTTTCATGAGCCCCTATTTTAGCCTCAGATTTCCTTCTGGGGAATCTTCCCAGTGTTTCGCAGGGGCCTGCCTCTATTGCAAATGGTATTTTTTCCAAAATGGTGAAAAGCATTAGTAAGGTAAGAGCTGTTTAATACAAAAACAAGTTTGATTAGGTCTACACCGCAGTGTTCTGTCAGTCTGCAACCTTTAATCGAATGAGCTGTGCTAGAAGAATCTCTAACATGGACACAGCTAACAGTGGTTTTGCTGGTTCATGTTGGAAGGTGATGCAGCAGAAAAACTGGTGCTCATAGACTGTATGCCTGGTAGGGGAATCGGTGAGTATATCTATACTGGCATAGCTGCAGGGGCTCTGAGTCACTGAAAACTGCTTGTGATTTAAAATGATATTTATATATAATGTGTCTGCAGGGTTCAGCTCTGGGTATGAGTCAGAAACAGGGCTTTAAAATACAAATTACACTGCTAACAAAGGAAGTCACTAATTACTAATTGGGATTGCTTTCAAACTTATTGTCATACCTTGAAATCCTTTGTGAATCCTTGTTCGCTTTGGATGAAAGATTCTCGGATGGCCTGTAATACAATAAGTTTGAAGCAGACTCCAACAATGTAGAGGTCAACTAACGACTGGTGTAGATCACCGCAGCAAGTTAGAGCCAATTTGTGCTCTTGCTCTGGCACTCAAGAAATGACTGTTTGGTAAACGATGGCTAAATTCAAAGAACAGAAACACAGTTGCAGAATTAACCAGTTTGCTGCTGCTGTACATGGCTGGGAAGGTGGAGGAGCAGAATGCGGAATTGAAAGGAAGATGCTTGTCCCTGGATCAGTGGAGTATTTAGTCAGCTGTGTACTGTGTTTCATTCTGAGCTGGGAGCTTTGTTTCTCAGTCTTACTCATACAGAATGTGGGCAATGGCCTTTTAAAATGATTTATTTTGAAAGGTGTAAAAAGATGGCCTTGGTAGGTCAAACAAGAAGTCTGTTGAGACTGGCACCCTGCTGCTATGATCAGTAATATACAGGAATATAAGAAATAATGCTTTATGTAAAGTAATTCTTCCCTGATCCAGTTTTCCTGCTTCCAAAGGATTCATCCTATGAAATTACTTAATTACTCTTCTGCATCTTAGGGAAGTGGGGCTGGTGTTGGAGGGGACTTTTAGGCTTTTCACTGTAATTAATCCATGCGCTTTCAATTCCAGGTTCCACAAAGAGGAGTGCTTCGTTAAACAGACTGACTAACAAAGTTCCTCTACATTCTCAGCAGTCAGCACCCAAAGGTTCGCAGGTGGAACAGAAAGGTGCTAGAAACCAGTTTGTTTTGAGAAGTGGGAGGCAGTAAATGGGATATTTGAAGTTTACTTTACATCATATCCCAGGTTCATTATAAGTGTTTTTACTCAGGCTTTCACTGCTGTGCATATAGTCTATGCTCTGTGGCATAAATATTGTTACGCACATTGCAGTGCCCGATGTTGGGTATCTGCGTCTATAAACCAGCCTTACTCCTCTGAAAAGTGGAAGGGTGGGAGGAGAGTAGACAAATGGTAGCCAGACCATTTAGCTCGTAAGAAAATAGTGCTTTATAATGATAGATTGGTGGTTTTAGCTGATTTCTTGGCAAAAGCAAAGCATGGGAATGGTACTTGAGAAAATCATATATATAAATACCTTGTTAAAAATAATTTTCCTTACGCTTGGTCTCCAGGAGGAACAGAAAAGAAGAGGAGCACATCTTTGAATAGAATGAGTAGTAAACCCCAGTCCTCTCCTGAACTAGAAAAAGTGAAAAAGGAAGAAAAAACAGGTGGTTGTTTCATAAAGCTGAATATTTTTTTTAAAGCCATTCATAGTAGAGTTTGGATAGGCTTACTTTCAGTAGTTTCCCTGGTTCTTAAGTTTTTAGGACTTTTTTAATATCTTTTTAGTTGTCCAGTGGTAAAGATAAAATTGTAAATGGTAAAGATAAATTTCTCCCATTGGACAAAAAAGAAATCCTGTAAGTAGGACTTCGACTTTTTTAAAGGGCACTGTAAGTAGATAGCAAAATGTCTCTCTGCTCGAGAGATGTATGTGAAAGCTGGTAAGTTTAAATGTAAGATATAGTAAAAATGACACTGATATGTTCACTTCTTAGTTAGATCTTACCTTTGCTTTTTAAGCTCTCCTTTGTTATTCAGTTTAAAAGCAACTTCTCTGTTCCTGCTGCTGACCTAAACTTTGTGCATGCGAATGAAGGAGGAAACCTGTTTTCACTTCAGTCTCTTTTGGTCTGTGTATTCCCCACTGGGTTACAAATACCTCCTTTCTAGTAACTCTTCCTAAAGGTGAAGACTAGTAACTTTTCTAACGTGTTTTTTCCCTTTGAGTTAACAATTCCGAAACTTTCCTTTTTAACAGCTATTGCCAACAGTGGAAATGATACTCTGCTTCACAGTCTTTCCTGTATGGGAGGAGGATGGGTGCTGTCCATGTGAATTTGGATGTGCAAATGATACCAGAGGATGATCGTTTGCTTTGACTTGCAAGCCTTCTGTTTATTACGTCAGAACAGCCTTTCTTGCAGTCTAGAGAAATAGCTCTGAAGAGCTGGGTCAAAAACTGAGCATATTTTGACTGACTTCAGTGTTGATTTGTGTTGTACTCATGTCTGTCTTTCCACATGAAAATGATTAGTATTAAGTAAGCCAAGGACAAGTGCAACATAAGAAATTGCAATATTTAACCCTTCTGTGCTTTTAGTTTGGATTTCCCTCTCCATGACTTCTGTATTTTTCTTCCAAAACTGTTATGATTTGCAACGATGCTCACAAACTTCCTTTGCTTTGTACTGCTTGTCTTTTCCATTATATGATTTCATGTTGGATCCTTTTTGATTTGTTCCCATCGTTTAGCTCGTCGCTCCCAGGTCAGTCCTCTGGACAGTAGCGTAATCAGTCGCCTCCTCGCCCCCACACAGGCTTCCTTAGCTAGGAGTAAAAGTGCTGCTACATTGTCGACTGATGGACAAGATCCCTCAGGTAACAGGAGGGCAGCAAAGCCTGAAAGTTTTATGCAGTTGCTCTTCAAGCAAGAACTTACATGACAGTCACTAACTGTGGTACACTTAAGTATGAATCAGACAGTTAATAGAAGGTTATGTATAATATTACTTATCCAGTGTTTTCTCTGGTAATAACCAATTCATATGCTATGTTGCATGTTTACTTTACAAAACCACAGAATCATACTGGCTTTTAAACTCCAGTGCCAGTTTACTTACTCTGCAGACAATCAGATGTTGGTGTTCATGTTGGGTTTTGTTTGTGGAGGTTTTTTTAACTGACAGAGATCTGCATTTGGATACACCCTCAAATCTGAGACATGTTGCTCAGAGAACAGTGCTAGGAAATTAAAGGGAAAAAAACCCCACCAAACGTAATTTCTAAGGAGGCTGAAAGGAATAGGTGCAAAGCCTACGTTTCTCTTCAGTGGGGAGAAACTCTTGTAGGAACATGACAAAGTGTTTGCCTTAACGAGTGCAGGGAGCCCTGAGCTGGCCTCACCCCAGCTGACTGTAGCAGTAGAGGCACACAAGAAGGAGAAGATATTGTAGAGAAACCCTGTCTGGCTCAAGCAATTTTATATTGGTCCAGACTGAGCTGGTAAGCCCACACTGTGGCTTAACTTAGTACTAGCGTAGGAACGTATACATCGTGGGCAAACCCTAGTGGCATCCCACGTGTCTTATAATGTTACTGGTTGTAAGAATGCCCCAGTAAATGTATATCTGGAACCAGTGTGGAGTCCTTTCTCCTCTCTTACCTTACAACTTGTGTTCCAAGTTTTGCTTGTTTCCTCTTAAGTATGTTCTTCACTCTTTATTTTTTATCTTATGCCACTTAACTTGGTCCTTGTTGGTAATGGTGACATTTATACACTGCTCCCCTTGTGTAATAATCAGTTTTTACTTTTTTTGGTTTGTAGTCAGTGGTCATATTTTTGCACAGCTATCTATGTGCCACTCCTATTTTACCATGAATATTTCAGTTCATGTCATGTGGGGAAATACCATCTTTTTCACTGTCACTGACAGCATGTGACTTATTCACTATTGCTGATTTAAAGATAACTTTTATGTTGTTGTCGGTTTACTTAGAGGTACTTTTTTTCATTTCAGTAGAAACATACCTGTGCTTTAGCACAAACTATGCACAAACAGAATGCAGTTCTCTTTGCACAAATGCTGCAAATATAAAAATAAAATGTGTTTTCCATAAAGTTACAAAATTAAGTGCTGGCATCTGTCACAATTTATTCAGACAATAGAAAAATCCAGTATCTGGTTTCAGAGGCAGCTTTTTACGTCTGTGTGTGCTTATCCATCTATGATTACCTTAGTGAAAAAAATAATTAGAAGACACAATTTCTTTCAATATCTTATGTATGAAAAGATTGACACTTTAGATAGGAAAGATATTTTAGTTTAACAGTTGACCTTTTTCTCTTGATAGGTTTTTTTTAATACCACCTATTTTGATTTGTTAATGTGGATGAAGGGCACACATAGTAATAAAGGGGTCAGAGAGGGAAAGTATTGTAGAATAATGTTTCACAAATGCGTATTTCACAAGAAAAGCTTGTAAAGTAATGCTCAGATTCCTAATGTAATTCTGCTTTATAACTACTCTTTGAAAAGAGGGAAGATTTTCTCCTTGAGTATGAGGGAAGCATGCTTAAAATTTGAACCCATCGTTAAGAACTTGTAAAGGAAGATGCTAAGCCATTAAAAACTGAAGTATTTTTGATTGGATGCAGCTTGACTAAAATTAAAGTAACACTGGTGTATTGCAAATTTAGACCTCATTTTGGAAAAGCATTTTATTTTTATCCACTCCAGACTGCTGCTTTCAAAATTTATTTTATTCTTGGTGCTGTTGCTTCCAAAGTACTAATTGTGTGGTGGTGGTGTCTGTGTCCATGATCCATTGCAATGTGCACTGCCTGTGGTGTTTTCCTTGTATGGTTTCTAACACACGCCATCTTTCTTTCTCTCTCTCTCTTCCTTTTCTCCTGTTCTTATGCTGTGCACTTGGTTCTCGTTTTGTCTTGTCAAATTCCTAACTTTTATAGAATCTCACCTCTGTCCTCGTTCAGCTTCAGCCAGTTCCATCAGTTCCCCAGTCCCAGCTCCTAAAGTGCCCATGCGCAGTCGTAGCATCGACAGATTGAAGTCTTCTGTATCTTCATCAGATGCGAGTTCACCAGATTCAACCCAGGTTTGTTGAAAATCCACAGGAATTAAGTTTGTATTAATCTGGGGGTTTGGAACAGCTCAGGATGGGATCCTGTTTCAACACTTTGCTTATTGAAATGTTTAATAGCATTTGGTTAAAAAACACAATACTGAAATCAAATTGGGTTTTTATGGTCCTTGATCTCTCTGATATCTTAAAGGCGTGTTGTTTGCTGCTTATGGTTCCCAAAGTTTAATTTATGTAACATACTGACTGGGTCTATATTTTGGAACATAAAAGGAAATGTAAAGTATGTCTTGTTGATAAGTTGTATGTTGTGGTAGTAGGTCCTCTGCCTGTAATATCTTCTAGAGAGTGAGCATTATTTTGGTTTTATGTATCTTCTTAGAAATCAGAGACAGAAAAACCATCCCCAGGTTCTGGGTTAAGACGCCCTCCCTCACCATCTGTGTCTGCCCATAGAAGATCCCCTTCTCCTGCTAATTTGGCGAAGCGTCCTCCTTCACCTTCTACGGTTAGGTATGTGTCCAGGTTAAATATCTTTTATTCAGAACAAAATGAAGGATGCTTCCTGTCTCAAGAGAGCTGTGCTGTTAGAATGTGGATGTCCTACGCTATGCCATGTTAATACACATAAGGACTTCATTTTTGCTCTGATTTCTGTCTTCCATAGCAGGGATAAAGCTCTTACTTGAACCTTTGTCTCTTTTGTGCAAACAAAATGCACTCTGGTTTTCTGTACAGTTTGTGCACTAAAACCAAGAAGGAAGCATGTGAGCTTTTGAATAAGCTGGTCTGCCTGTGTTAGTGTAGGAAGTTTCTTGGAACTGAATCGCAGTGTTCATCCTTAATGTGGAGTAAATGGAGGTCTGGGCTAGCAGACCTGTTTTGATGTTAGCCCGCAAGTAGCGAGTCCAGGTGCCCAGGGTATTTTGGAATCCTGTATTAGAGTTTTGTGAGGAAGGCACCAATAGTTTGTGGGTGGATTTATTTTTAAAAGTGGGGTACACAATGTGAACTAACCAAAGTAGACTGTCCTCAGTTGAGTGTTTGAGGTTTTCAGTGGTAGCCCTGGACAATATTCTTTATTTCAACAGACAAAAGATGCGCCCACCTTCACCTAGCGTGTCAAAACAAAGGCCACCATCTCCTACTCCAGCCTCTAAACCAGCACCCATCCAACGTCCACCTCTCACGCCAGGTGTTATAAACATTACCAAAAAGAAAACTGAAGCAGAGAGCAAACCAAAGGATAAGAGCACGGAAGGAACAGGACAGGAGCAAGGTGCTTCACCAGCCTTGGACAGGGATGCGGTAGCAGCTAGCACAAAGACCAAAGAAGGTGAGTGTTTCTCAGTGACTGATGCACTCTTATTCAAGACATCTGCAGTGCGTGCTAGGACTGGTGAGATAATTTGTTTGTGAGGCAGACCACAGGAGGGTAGGGTGCTTTAAGGTGGAAGCTGTTCATTGATGATTACTTATACAATAATTTTACATGGTATGACTTTTGGGTGTGGATTTCAGTGCAGTAGTCATTTTATTTGACTTGGAGGCTTAAGTCAAGAGCTTTCAATATTATTATTTGTACCATAATTTTAAGAAAAGCAGAAATCCAGTTTGCCTGTTGGACTTCAGCCGCAATAGCTTAGGGATCTACTAGCTCAGGTTTGCAAAGTCAATAGTTAAACTATACAAAAGTCTTTCTGTCCAGTTGGTAGTTCTTAAAATGGCTTGTGTAGAGGCCTGCTTGGAGGAGGAAATCAGTTGTTAGTGCATCACAGTCTGAGCGCCAGTTTTCACAAAGCTAGAAGGCTGCCTCAGTCTTGATTCCAGCAAATGTATAGTCATTGCTGCCTCCAGAAGAAGTGGTCCCTGCATGGGTCACACTGGGAAATGATCTTGGCAGATTAAGGAGAGTCATGTACTGGTTAAGCAATTAGTCTCCTGGTCCTCGTCATCGTGCCAAGTGAGCACAGCCTCTGTCCCTCTTACCGGAAGAATGCCATCTGCCATCTCCAGAACAGAATCTGGGAGAGCCTTCTGATGAGGTCTGGCAGGCACTTCTCTGTGGAGAAGGACTTAGGGGAGACATAACAGGAGAAAGAATGATCTCTGGAGTTTAAACTACAGCCAGTGGGCAGTACTGGGGGTGAAAATCCTTCGGACACAAGGTAAGTGGGAACATATGCTTGCTGCACGTTGCTGCATGTACGGTTCCTGTTGTGCATTCCTCAGCTGCTTCAGTTGTCTGTGATTTCTGAGGCTCTTCCTGACACTGCTCAATGTTGGATGTGAAATAGTGTTAGTCAGCTGAAGAACTCATTCATGGTAGAGTTCTTTGCGCATATGTTCCTCTAGAAGAAACCTGGATGTTGTAGTTGAATGTGGATGTTTGTATAAAGTTGCACATCAAGTGTTCAGTGTCATGTCATTCATCTTTGCAGTCAGAGTGTCTGTCCCTTGATGTGTGACATTGTTGTGATAAACGTGCTGCATGCCTCAGAGGGGGCACGTTCAATTATAATCAATGTCATCGGTTGGTTGAAACCTCCTTAACGTGTCCTGTGGATAAGGGGTAATGATTATAAGCTTATCGAGGGCAGATTTAGATTAGACATTAGGAAGAAATTTTTCACTGTGAAGGTGGTGAGGCAGTGGCCCAGGTTGCCCAGGGAAGCTGTGGATGCCCCATCCCTGGAGGGGTTCAAGGCCAGGCTGGATGAGGCTTTGAGCAACCTGGGCTAGTGGGAGGTGTCCCTGCCCATGGCAGGGGGGTTGGAACTCGGTGATCTTTAAGGTCCTTTCCAACCCAAACCATTCTATGATTCTATGATCTTCCATTTGTTCTGGAACAAGAACACAACTCCTTGTTCCTTGAGTGCCCCACCTGTGTCCTCTCCACTGATTTCTGGAACTGTATTAACCCAACTTATCTGTTTCCATTTTATTTTATTGCTAATCTCCAAGCTAGTAATCTTTTTAGTGGTAAAGGGGCTAGGTGAAGCTCTTTGACACATACAAGATGAGGAAATAGTGGCCATGTTCTTCAACCTAGAGATGATTTTATTTATCTTTTTGAATGTTTTGGTACACTGCAGTATTGCTAAGTGAGGCAAAATCTTTGTTCTCAAAAAGAAAAAGTTGTTTTCAATTTTCAAGGCAATTTTCATTTTACACGTCTGTTCAGCCTGTGGGTTGGTGCAATACCATAATCCCAGACAGCTTCTGAAGTCACAACGCACCAGTGAATGGCATGTGGCAAACCAGTCTCTAGGTCTTGTAGGTTCAACCTAATTTCAGCTTCATGTACTTGTACCATCTCTTCTAGTTGTAAACTCAACTTGATTGCGTGTTGCTCACACACAGCAATCAAGATTTTTGTCTTGTTTTTTTGTGTCTTCGTACTAAAATATGCTGTTCTGCAGTAAAACACTTTTTATTTTTCAGTGACTTGGAGCAATTGTCATTTCTGGCAGCAGCCTTTCGCAGCTTCTCTGAGAGTTAAAAGGCTTGTTTCAACTTAAAGCATAAGAAGTGCTCCTTCATGAGCTCTCAACTTATGCGTGATGATAGGTAATAAACTATCATGGAGCCTCACTTTTTTGTATTTGGGTAGTGAAGGCTTTGGAATATGATTCCTAGATTAATTGTGAATAAATTACTTGCCTTGAAATGTGTTGGAATCTTCCCTCCATCCAAGTAATACTACAACACAAACACATTTGTGTTCTTGCTGTCAATGTGGAAAATAACAGTCCGGTAAGGAACTGACACCAACTTCCCCTCCATAGCAGATCTGTGTAATGTTCTTCTCTGTCTTCTAAAAAAAATTATAGATTAATGGGAGAAAAGGAGTGGGTTCAGCTTCCACCTCTTTACAGGTTGCAGATCATCTGCATCCTTCCTATTCAGTTGTCAACCAAATATTGCTGAAGAGGAACTGCCCGAAGGTGGTCTGTATTCCTAATGGCTGCAAGTATCTTAATAGTCCCTCTTTGCTCTTAGACCACAGGTTGGAATTAAGTAAGGCCAGCAGATCAGCTGTCAGTCCTGTAGATGCATTTTATGATTGTTCTGAGACATTTCTCCTGCTTGTTTCCCTCTTTCCCTTTCCAAGGAGGGGGGACAAGAAGGTCGTTTGAGAAAAAGTTCTTATCAGGAGTGACAGTGGGAGTAGAAGGAAAATGGAGCAGAGTTAAAACACTGGAAGAATCTTGTTAAGGCATGTTAGCAATCATGATGGGAAGTCCCATGTCCTGCACTATGGAAACAGACTGCGCAAGGGGTGCATGGAAATGAAATCACTACTGAAGTAACCATGTGAAAAACAGCAGTAAAGCTTCAGCAGTGGAAAAAGCAATGGGAACATCCCCCCCTAAACTTGAGGTCTCCTACCCTCTCTTTTGTTTTTATGCTCGCTGCTGTTTCCATATCTGCGGTGTTCTGAATCTTTATGACTAATTTTCTTCTATTGTTTTCCATACCAGATAGACATCGTATTTCAAGCTGTCATTATCGTGCTATAACCCTAAAACCTAAAAGCCTAAGACCATTAGGCTTCTTGCTGAGGATTAAGTTGTCTTATTTAGATTCAATTTTTTTGGGGGGGAATAGGTTAAACCTGACATTAAATGTGAACCAATTTTGATACGACCGAAATTCCAGTAGTGTTAAAATAGGACTGCTGCGCTGGCTGCTCTGCAGGTGCACAACGGAAAATTGCCTCTGCTGTAAAAAGCAGCTAGTCTCAACTGGCAAGACATTTGAGTGGTTAAAGAAGAGAGGCATTTTGATTTCTTCGTGGTTGTGTACTGGCAACAGTAAATGAAACCTGCCGTTTCTTTAAATAATTTAAAAAAAATGCAGAATTTAGGAAGAAAAGCACTTAGTACTTCCAAGTCTCAAATAGGCAGATCCTGCTGATGCTTCTTAGAGCTGCAAAGGACTGATCTTTTGTGCCCAGGGAGGAGGAGGGGGAGAACCCCTTTTGTCTGAGTTCAGATTTGGAAGTGTTACGGCTGTTTCTTGTTTTACTAACATGACTGCATTTTAGCCAAATCAGAAGCAATATGCATCCTGGGGAGCTGCTTCTTTTTCAGCATTGGATAAATCTAAAGATCAGAAAACTTCTCTGTGACTGCACTCCGTCGGTGCTGGAATGCTTTTCCTAGGACTGCAAGAACCATTTTTATGCACAAAACACTGCCATGATTCAGCTGCTGAGGGTGTAGTCCCTGTAATTATGCCCTACAGCTGCAGGTAGTAATTACGTGTCCATGGGGCTTAAGCAGCTTTTCAGGTGTTAAAGTTGCTAATGATGGCATTGTGTTTTGAATGATTTGTCTTTAGGTCAGAAGCAGAATAACTGATCAAACTCTAATGTTAAAATTACCTTGAGTTGAAGGCTTTATAAATGCTAAGCACACATATATGTGCTGATTTGTGAAATATTAAAAAAAAGTAAGGTAGGTCCTCACCTGCATTGTGATGCTATCACTCTCCTGACAGCAAGAGCTAATTCTCTGAATATTCAAATAATCAGTTCTTTAGTCACTTTCAAACAGTATTTCAAGAGAGTTGGAATAACTAATAAAAATTAGAGTTATTTTAATATGTATTGAGAGCAACTGAATGACAAGTATGGGTTTTTTCCTATTTGTAACTTATAATGTCTGTGACCATAACAACAGGCAGGACATGAAGAACCAAACTGCAGGACTGTACAAATATCTGCTAACCTGGTGGTTGTATTTGTTTTGATCTCTATGAAAAATGGAAATTGATGTGTTGCTAAAATGTGTAGAAGTACGGTATTGCTGAGGTCAGGAGCATGGGCCTTCAGGGACAGATAAAGGGGTGATTATTAGCACCATAAGGTACTCTATAAATGTAAAGGCATGAATATTAATGTTATGAAATGAGAAATAGAAAAATTAATATTTCCTCTTCAGGGTCATGTGTATTTGATTTTATTGGAAGGAAGTTAAGTGTATTTCCTAAATCAGTGGGTTTCTTCTGTTTTCTTTTAAGTACTAATAAGTGTTATAGAATAAATGTGTCTTTTCAGAAATGTGTTTTTAAGTACTGTGGTAATTGCAGCATAACTGTATTTTGTGGAGTATGGCTTGACCAGTATATCTGAAATGAGTTGTTATTTCAGTGTCAGTGAGATATTGTGGCTTTGCATCTCTCCAGGGCTGCCCTTTGGCTCTGGTGGGCCTTTAGATACGGGGTGTACTTGCTGAGTGATGGGCACTGATCAGTAATGGGTCAGCTGGCCAAAAGAAAAATCTTGTCTCACAGTGATAATGTCTTTCTTAAAATTAAGTTACTGAGGCTTTTTAACAGCAGTTTCTTTTAACCTTTGCAGAATCAGGTAGCAAAACGGTAGCAGGGACCACCACAGCTGAAGAAGCTGCTAAAATCTTGGCAGAGAAACGACGTCTAGCACGGGAGCAAAGAGAGCGTGAAGACCAAGAAAGAATTCAGAGACAGGAAGAGGAAAGGTACCAGTTCAGGAGAAGGAAGGGATGCTTTCAGTGGTGGGGTGTGGTTGTAGTGGACACTCCATCTTTACATGTTGCCTGAGTTTCAGTTTAAGTTCCTGTAAATCCCAATGCAGTTCCTGAAGCAGAGACAGGCACTGGCACTATTTGAGATGGGACAGATTGCTGTGTGTGTCGTTAACATATATCTTGGTATATATGTAATGCATAGTTCCTTTGATGGGTCTGGATGGTGGCATTTGTAAACCCACACCAGAAAGTATCTTTGCTCAGTTATTCTGTGATCAGGTAACTTAGGACTTTCTTGCTTTCCTAGTCTTTCTCAAGTGCACGCACACTTTTAAAGAAATATCCAGTCAGTAATCTCTTATCTTGGAAACTCTAGAATCAGAGAAGAAGAAATGGCCAAGAGAGCAATTGAGGAAAAAGCAGAACGGGAGGAAGAGCTCCGCAAACAGGAGGAGGAAAAGAGACTGGCTTTTGAAGAACAGCAAAGACAAGCTGAAGAGGAGAGGATCCGCCGAGAACAGGAAGAGCAGGAAAAACTCGCAGAGCTTCAGCACCAGGTCTGCTTATCTGTAGACTCCAACTGTGTTCCTCATACAAGCTGCTGACGTGTTTTCTTTCACAGAACAATTTTGACAAATCTCTGTCAGGAATGATGTAAAGCAGAGCTCATCCTGTCCGAGATGGATTGGAGAATGACTTGAAGTCATTTCCTTGCCTTAGTCTATGTGATTTTTTTTCTTTCCCAACATTTCTAAATTCAAGTATTCAAGCAGATATTTTGGTTTTATTTTTTAACCATCTGGGATGCAATTTTGCATACATAAAATTTGTGCTGAGCCCACTTTACCAGCTTACTGCTATGGATTATAAGGAGGTGATCTGTCTGGAAAGTCATTTGGCTTGCTCCAATTCCTTTAAAAGAAAGATTGATAGGTGTTTCCAAGTCTGCTAAATTGTCTTCCACAGCTAATATTTGTGCACTTTTACAAAGGCATCCCTCTAACTGAAGGAAGCTGTTTTGCAGAAAGTGGACTTTCTTTAAATGAGATGAATTTTGAAAATCAAAGCAATTTTACAGTGAAATTCTTTGTGCTTCAAGAGCTGTACCTTATGGATAGTATATGGATATGTCTGAACAGTTCTTTAAAAGCTTGTTTAAGTTTATGACAATTATTTTTCCAGTGTAGAAGGAACAGAAGATGCTCAGCACCAAGTGTCTTGGTAGTAATACCTGACTGCCAAGATCTTTAAGTTAACCTTGCCACATTTAGAATTTAATTGCTGTCTTGTTACTTTATAAATTATCCTTCTTAGACAGCTCTTCATCCTGAAGTGCAGTTTGAACCCTGAGTAGCTCAACAACATCCAGAACATTTGCATAGTAACAATATAGCCATGCACATCACTTTTCAGATCAGTTTCTGAATGTCATAGTAATATATATTTCATGTCAGTAGCTGGGTAATTGGCATTTAGCTGCAATGTATGGTAATATTAAATAGTGGTTGTCTGATATTCCTGCCTGTGTTTAAGCAGAATCTCTGTGACAGCTCTGCTTTTGACTCTTCAGAATGAGTTGTACTCTGAGTGCTCTCTTTTTGTTTTATTTTCAGAGAGAAGAAGCTGAAGCAAAAGCTCAAGAAGAGGCTGAAAGACAGCGGCTGGAAAGAGAGAGAATTATGCAGCAAAATATGCAGGAAAGGCTTGAAAGAAAAAAGGTATGCTGACTTGAAAGCAGAGAGGTTTCTCAGCCTGAAATAGTGGCTGAGGTGTTAAACTGAAGGTCTGGGATGCATTTAAATAGGAGTAACTTGTTCATTAAAAAAAGCCAACTCTGGCTTGTGAGCTTTAAAAACAGTGAAAAAAGTATCAAAGTAATGAAACAGGAAGATACATTAAGATTAATGAAAATTTAAGTCTGAATGCTGAAATATGAAGCTCTGTATGTCATTGCCAATATTTTCCTGTTTTAACAGAGAATTGAAGAAATAATGAAAAGAACACGAAAATCGGATCAAAATGACTCTAAGGTACTTTTTTGTTTGGATCTGTATAATGACAGAATAGGCCCTGCCCAGAGAAGGCTTTGCCTTGTATCCTGGCTTCCTCTGTTCTTACACAAACTGGCTTCCATGTGAAGTGCAAAGTTCTGGTGCACCAGAATAATTTTCAGTAGCTTTCCAATGCACACGTTCTTCTGCTTTGCTTGTTCTGACCAACAGTCTTTGATGCATTTTTGGTCAAGGCATATAGAAACAATGTGATCTGGTGTTACCACTTGCAGATTGGTTAAAAAATCCACTCGTTATTAACAGGTTGGTTTTTTTTTTATTTAGTACTGTATGCATTCTGCTGGGGCTGTTTTTCCTCAGAAAACTTAAAATCCTGTCTTCATCTGTTTGCTTAAAGCAAGTCTTGGATGCCTCTTGGATGGCTACAGTAAATTGGATGTATTTTTATTAGTGTAGTGACCTAAAGTTTGTGGTAAATTATTGTATATTACATTGAGGAGTAGTCATTCTTCTCTGAACATTCAAAGACCCAAGTCCTCATGTGATAAACACCCATAAATGTTTAGCTCACGCCTTGGAGAAATGAGGCGGCAGGGAACTTGGGAATAGTTCGTAGATAGGAGATGGAAGCGGGTCCCACACATGCCTTTACGTGCTCTGGCTCATCAGAGCATGTTGCTGCTGGATGATCTGATTGTCTGTTAGCCCCTGGACCAGCACGGCCTTACGACTGGGCACAGAATAGTCCTGCATGGGAGCTAGGATTGGGCTATTTCTGAAACGTGAGATGGAAGTGAGTTATTCGGAATAACACTGGCAATTCAGTTGCAGAGCGAAGGGAGGTCTGCCTCTGAAGTTATTGAGGGAGACGATATTGAGGAAGAGGAAGAGTTGGGTCTTGAGAAGACTGATCAACCAGGTAAGGAAACTTGATGGGTCAGGTTTAAGTACCAGTCTGTGTCTTGTTAAAAATGTCAGTCACTTAATAGCAAGTCCCAGAAATGCCAGGGAGGCTCTCTGCTTGAACAGAGTTGATCGTCGCCTGGTCTGTACCCCAGGAGACAGTCAAAATGATGAAATGGAAAAATTATTTGAAAGTGAAATGCATGCTTTCATTTTACAAGTGTATTTTTAAAGATGGAAATTTCATGTTGTTATAAGTAGCTTGTCCATAGAGAAATGATTCTATCAAAGCCAAGTGCCTCAAGTTTTGTCTAGGAAGGGTCATTTTTGGGACTTGTATTTTATTCATTTAGAATAGCAGTTCTGTTACTGAAGCTTTTTTCTTTTTTTCTTTGTCTTTTTTTGCCCCACATTCAGGAAAGCTAAATGGTGTTGACTTACCCCAGGAAGTCAAGGGGGTGGCAGAGGGCTGTGTAGAGACTGCACGTAGCTTGATCTCTACGGAATCTGAGGAACGAGATTCAGAGCTGATGGCCAGTGAAGTATTTATGAATGGAAGTGATTTGAGAGGTGATGAGGGGTCTCTACTTGTTACTGAATTAAAGGATTCCAGGTGAGTCGGTAGGTGGCTGTCAGAGCAGCTATCTGTCACGCGAGAAGTCCCTCTCTATGTTTAAATTAAATGGAGTGCTGGATGTAGCACTGCATCAAATCTTGCACCCCGCTAGCTTTGTGGTATTTCTCTCCTTGCTTCAGGCGTGTGGCGTGTGCATGCTGTCAGTTCACCGCTTCACGCAGAGGCGGTTAGTGCAGGATAATTGTTTGGTTAGATGGCACCACGTTAACAGTACTGCCTTTGCTAAGAAGTGAGACACACAGCCAGCAATGTGGCAGTGTCACTTATAAAGAATGGCACTGGCTTGAAATCTTGTCCCTTGAAACAGCTAGCGTTCTTTTCATTAACCAAACGTTAAAACCAGAGGGAAGCAGACAACACTGAGAAGGAAGAATAACCTGCAGAAAGCTCTAGAACAGTTTAAGTTGCACTGAAACACCAGATGCAACACAAAAGCTTCTCTTAATGGGATTTTGGTTTTTTAGTATTTCAAATTTTATCTTTTTGAACATAAAACATTTCCATCTACTACTAGAAAATCTGTCCTCTGATGCTTGTTCCACTTGCTCATCTAAATGCTAATGATTTAGAAATGACATTGTGAACTCTTTTTTTAAAGTGATGATAAATTTGTCTCATTCTTCCTGTGATGGAATATAAAGACATTTTCATTGTTTTCTTAAGAATGAATGAAAATTGATCACTCTGATTTCGGTTTAGATTTTGAATCTATTTTAAATATTGCTAGTCTTCTGAAGCTCAGTTTTGTGTTTTGAAAGTCTTAACTGGAGAAAAAAGGAAAAATGCACACTACTAAAATAGGGCTTTAATGGTGCAGGCTTTAAACTTGTTGCTTTCTTCTGTCAAATTTCTGGAGCCAGACCTTACCTGAGAGCTGTTAGTGTAGTAAAAAGTGGGTATATGTTGGCGAGTCGTTCTTCCCCGTGGGCTTTTGCAGGGGAGCTCCCACATGGCAGCTGGAGGAGCTTGTCTGGGAATGTCCTTCAGGATATTCAGTGCTTTGCAAAGTGTGCAGACTGCTAATTGGCTTTCCTGTAACGAATCTAAAGGTTAAACATCCAGAAAATGTAAACAAGTATCCTTCTTTTTTTCTAGCCAACCTGCAAAAGAAATGGTTATCGGTGACTCAGTGGAGTTGGGTGTTAATGAAGCTGATCACACAATTGGACTTATTCAGAATCTTAATGGAAAATCTGGTTCGTGGACTTTTGAGGAGTTCATTGACGTTGGAGTACATTCCAAGTCAACCAAACTGAGCTCGGACAGCATCTCTGCTGGTAACTGTAATCAAAACTTGAATGATGCTGCTACACTACCTTCTAGTCCCAAATTGGCTTTTGAGGAAGTTGGTGCAGTGAATTCATTGACCAAACCTATAGATGCTTCATCAGGTAATCCAAGCTGATCTCCCTACCTGTCTCTTCCTCTGCCTAGATCATTAATTTCCTTGCTTTTTACTCTCCTTGCCTTAACTTCAGCTTCTTATTTTCAAGGCACTTTTTCCATTGTGTAGACCGGAGCAAAAGCTCTTTTTTTTAGTGCTTGTAGCTTGCATTCTGTCAGAAGGAGTCACCAACTGATGCCTTTTTAGGGACTTGCTCTAGACAGCACCTAAGACCCGACATTAAGGCTCTTCCAAAGACACAGCAGGCCCTTGTGAAGCTCCTGTATCTCCTACCAGCACTGAAGCCTGTCTGTTCTTATTTAGGCTTCTTCTAAGATGTCTTAAATGACATGTGTTACTTTTGAAGATACTAACAGTTTGAAAGGTGTCTGATGTAACTGTACAGACAAGACCTTCCCACTCCTGGGCATGTTCTGTCACTTTTTGATGCTGACCTGCATGGTCTTACAAGGTCTCTTCAGGCTCTGGCAAGGCATTAGCTGTCCTCTCTACTTCCTATAGAATAGTCTTTCCCGTCACTGAGGGGTGTAACACCAACCTTAAATTCCACAGATGGTTGTGTTACATTTTGGGAGAAGTAATAAAGCTGCATACACAATATTCTGAATTTTCTGAAAGAAGCAGGCTTGTGTCTGAAGCCACATGTACTTGAGAAGCCAAACCCTGATGCAATCCAGCACAGTGTGTCAGAGAGGCTTCGGTAAGCTAGTTTACGTAAGACTGAACTTCTCTGGTGTTGGAGCTAAACCCCAAATGGACATACTCACAGCAGGAGATCTCTTTCCGTGAGATAAATGATTGCGTGAACAGTTGAAATGAATGGTAGTGGAAAAAACAAGACTTGCTATCCACATTTTCTTTAAGTGATGTGTAGCACTATTTTTGATTAAAGCGTAGCACTTTTCTAGACTGAACTGTTTCCTGAGTCTCCTCTGTCACTCTGCGTCTTGTGAATTTCAGTCTCATGGACATAGCTGATTGAGGCTTTCCTTGAGGCCACGACTATCTGGGCTGTGGGAATAGATGGATTTAATGGGATACTGCTGATCACATTTTGTTCTGATCAAAATCATTAACTTCTTAGTGAATAAAGTGTTGCCTTTTAATGTTGAACTTGAAAATGGTTAGACATAATATGGTTTAAGAATTATGTACATAACTTTGAAAACTAATACTCATATATATAAAAAAAGAAAAGCTGCTGTGCTGCTTTTGGACCGTAAGTGACCAGGTTGTTCTGTGCTCACTCCCTGGATGTAGACTCTGACAGTGATGATAGACGTTTGTGGCATACACACAGTTATGATGGTTAAATGTTTTCTTCTCTTTGCTCTTTGGACAGAACTGTGAACACTAGAGACCTGGAAATAATCTGATTGCACTTCAGTAATCCAGTGTTTTACCAAGTACCGAAGGCCTTGTTTTGAAAAGCTGCTTGTTTACCTTTATCCATCTTCAACTTTGCAATAAAATAACAACACCAGGGGAGGGATGACAGACTTCTAATTTGCACCTTGAAACATTTCAGGGAAACTGTTGTGCTGATGTTCCTTTTCCATTCGTTTAGCTAATTGTTAGACAAGATTTCCTTGTTCAAATATCACTTGTTTACCTTTTACAGACTTTACAGTAACCTGTTTGAGTCTTTCTTTTATTTTTCATATCAATATCATGTACAGCAATGTGCCATGGAAGCTCCCCAGTTAGCTGCTGGCCAGATTTTGCATTTCCCTAAAATGGCACTTGATGAAATAAGAGACTCATTCAGAGTGTGTGAAAGCTGAACGCCCTTTGTAATGTTCTAGAAAAACACTGTTACTTGTTGGTTCATGTGCTATTTAAAAATGCAAAATTTACTGTCTTCAATTTTGAATGGAGAAGAAAAATTCCTTATTTTCTAATGTGAAAATATTGGCAACTTCAAAATGCAGTATTGTACCATCGCTAATATGTTTTAATCTATTGGCAAACGTCAAAACATTTTACAGCATATGCACTAATGTGTTACAAAAATGTTGAGTACCTAGATGTCTGTTGTAGTGCAGTTTAACATGTCATGCTTTTAAAAATGTTTTCCTTTTGAATTACTTATTTATCTCCACTCATGGAAGTATTATTTTATTGTGTACATAACAGTATTAGACCGCTGAAGTCGTGTTTTGTTCATGTTAATTATTCTGAGTGTTCCTGTTCTAGCTTTATAACGGTTGCTGCAAGCTGCATATATATTTCCCTTCCCCTAAAGCCTGCATTAAGTAATCTATTTAACCTGAACTTGCCTGCTTTTTACAGCATGAAGAGATTAACTGAGCATCTTCTGAAAACTGCTACTAAAAGTAATAATGCAGTCTTGTTCTTATATCTCCTGTAACAGATATACTGGCTAAGAGATTACAGAATAGCTGTCTCAAATCCTGCTATAAACCATTGGCTGATAACCTCAGTTCAAATGAATCACCCAAACGGCAGCTGTGTTTGCAGTGGTTAAATACAAATAGTTTTCCTGGAACTAAATGTGTTCTTTCCTCGACATCGCAGTTACAATAGGAAACCCTCAGCCTTCTTACTCTCGCTGTTTGCTGTTCAGAATACGGTAGAACTGTTTTAGACTTTAGAGCAGTGCCTTAGGTAAAAGGAAAATGTATTTTTGTACAATAGCTGTTTCATTCTGGCAGAGACAATCATTCTAACAAAAAAGATGCCGATATTTTTTTCTGTGCTGATATTATTTGTTGAATGATCTGTTACAGCTCTATGTAAATACGTGCATACTGTTAAATAAACTTTGCAGTTGAACAATGCTTTATTTCTGTAATGCTAAACATTACCTTACTAGGAGCCTCCCACCCCCTGCCCTGCTGACCTGCCTTGAGATGTGCTCCCGTCCTGCTCTAACTGCTCCACACTGCCGAGTCCTTAAGCCCGTGGCCTCTGTGGCAGTTGCATTGGTGTGGCTGGGAAGGTATTTGTACTAACCCCTCCAGATCTTGCTCTGTTTGCACATGCCAATGGCATGTTCATAACTGTTGAATTCTTTAACTTGCTTTTCATTGTAAGCCTTTGCCTTTTACTCGTGGCACCGGCATCTTTATGTTCTAACAGTGGGTCCAGCCATGTTCCAAGGCCAAGGCAGCAAGATGCTGCCTTTTGTTTTTCTTGTGAGGGCTCTTTGTTTCCGGTAGGTGCTTGTGAACAAAAGGGAATGACTAGAGCTGCATCCAGTTAATAAATATTTCTGTATGGTGTCAGCCACTGCTATGAGAAAAAAAAACAGACCAAAACAAAGCAACCTTAAACCAGTGTTAAGGTCGGGGAAGGGTGGTAGATCTGTGTATGGACAGTGGCTGTACATCTGTTCTCCAAAGGGCTTTTTCACACAGGCTGTTCTTGGCAGATGGTCCAGTGTCAGTTATATATTAAAAAAAGTAATTAGTTTATGGAAATTGTTGCTTTGGTGCTCAGATATTTAAGGGCACTATGGCAGAACAGCTGGTTCTTCACTTTGCCAGTATCAATGTATCAGACTTGATCTCAGTAGTGCAGCCATAGGAGGTGTCAATTGTGCAAGATGGCAAAATGAAAAAACAATTTTCCAGACTGTAGGACTCCAAGCAGGCACTAGTCTCATTTTTATTAAATCATAAAACGTACACTGACACGACAGGAGAGCTATCGTTGTCTATTTTTTTTTTTAAGGCACTTCTAAGTGCATGTGCATTTTGTTGTAGTCAAAAGGCTTACTTCTTGTTAATGGTTTAAATGAGGCTATCTATACACAATTATTAATCAACAATGTAAAAAAAGCTGATGAGCAAAACTTTTTGGGCAAACCATGCAGAAATCAAGACTAAAACAAGTTTATGGAAACTTTAACTACTGCCAAAACATTGCTATATGTAAGATGAAGCCATTCCATACATGTGCTACTATTTGATGTGGTAGGGTAAGCTAAGGTCTTTATTACTGAGCTGCTATTAATGGTGTGATGTATGTAACGTACCTGTACTTGTAAAAGCATAATAATGGATCTCTCTGATCCTAGATACAATCTTTGCATCTCTGCTTCTGAGGTGCACACATGCCTTGTCAAACCTTACTTCATTTAAGTGCCAAGCGTAAATGTATACCAGACAAGCTTAAAACTAGCTTTGTTTTAGTTTAAGCCACACACAGATTATGTAGTATGTGGATGTCTAATGCCAGATCTAACGGCATTTCAAGCCTTTACCCTAAGAGTTACTTGGAAGCAAAGTTAGATTTTTGCAATGCTACATGCTTTTGTACTGCAGGAGCTTCAAAATCCAAACCCAGTCTATTGAGGCTACTTTAGTTTTTATACTAAAATGGAAAAAGTTAAAATTCTTAACATGCAAAACCTGCTTCTTTACCCAGGCCTGTTTTGGAAACCAGGGCTCTACAATCCATTTTACAGCACTCGCTGTCTGCTCCTTACAGTCGTTTGGGACATTCGGCACAGTAAATTTTTCCATTATGGCAAACAAAGCGCTTGTTGGCCAGACCACGGGCACACTTTGTGCATTTGAAACAATAATCGTGCCAGGATTCATCTTCGTAGTTAACCACACTGGTTCCTCTTCCAAATCCTGCTAGGAGAGAAAACAATTATAGGACGGCGATAGTAGCTTTTCCCGTGGCTGGGTTAGCCCACCAAACAGCAGCTCCCCTTACTGCCTCCTGTGCTTCTGTAGCCTTGCAGAGCGTATTTGTATGCCTAAACTACTAACCAAAGTTGGAACTGCAGCACACTGTTTGCTGCACAGGCAGCTTTTCGCGTAAGGCGGGTGTGGCTTGTCTCTGCAATGAGCTTTTTCCCTTGGACCCCTCCTCCAGGAAACAGTTAAGCTGAAGGAAAGATCAAGATGTAGAGCAAGGACAGGTTGGGCTGAACACCCTACCTTGTTGTTATGGGCTCAGATCCACCTCTAAAATGCAAATCTTGTGGGACTGGCAGGATAGTGCCCACATTTCAGGGCTGAGCTTCGTGATGCAGTAACTGCTTCACTTCTGATGTATTTAACATGTCACAGATCCCACGTTGGGGCAATAAAACACTGCTCTTTTTAGACTTAAGGTTCCCAAAGTAAGATAGAGGTGGGAACAGTTCTAGGTGGGGAAGTTTTGAAGGAGGTAAATTTGAGGCATGCAAAGGGCGAAGCGCTCAGTTACTAACTCAGACTCCATCCAGCAAGAGCAGGTGGCTCATAGTTAGATCACATGTAAATTGCTGGGAGTGGGTTTGGGATACTAGACTGCTGCTGGTGTTAGTAGCCTCTGAACTGCACGTCTTTGGGGATTGCTGTTCTGACCTTAAGCACCCATTGCCCTCAAGCTGCATTTAATCCAACATACCTGTAATCGGATTCTTGCAGCCAGCACACTTCTTGGCAACACACTCCTTGTAGCATTCAACACAGTAAAACTGATCCTCTACAGCTGTGAAGCGCTTCCCACCCAGTTGGTTCTTGCAGTTGGAACAAATGAAACACTCCGAATGCCAAGGCTGTTCCTGGTAAGTGAGGCCTCCAGAAGTGATGGGCTAGGAGGCGAAGAGCAGAGGGGTGTTTCAGGATTGGTAGGGAGCAGGAGAGGTGATGCAGGCATGGGGTTTAAGGCAGGAGGTCTTTTCAGGGGGAAGATCTCTTCAAAGTTTTAACTGCAATGGTGCAGCATTTGAGTTCCTCTAGCCTGACATCCTGCATGCCTGGAGCTTTCATAATAGTTTATTTTACCAATAGTGACTGCAATTCTACACTAATCCGTTGTAAAACAGCTATTTTATAAAACATTGTTTTACTGCTTTAATGCACAATACCTACTAGGGAGCTTAAACCATCCCCAAAGCAAGTGAAAGGCCAGCACTCACTTGGTTCCAGCAGAATTGCTCTCGGATAACCCTACATCCCCCCTCAGGTACTGCAATGTGCAAACCATTAGCTCTCTCACATTGTTACACCACCAGATGCTTGCACCAATGTCTCAGGGAAAGAACATAAGCATTGGTACAGCTCCAGCATGATCTGTCTACTGGTTTACTGTCACCCGCAAGGGCTAGTTCTGACAGCTGAACTGCAAAGCAGAAGGACTTACGTTCTTGCATTTAGCACAGGTCTTGGCAAACTTATGCTCGTGGCAGGAGACACAGTAGAAGTCTTCACCCTTGGGGAAGAAGCTCCCAGATCCAATCACTTGCTTACACTGGCTGCAAGTGAAACAGTCCTTATGCCAGACCATCTTCTTGTACTCAACATTTTGGTCTCCTACAACAGACAGAAATAATTTGTTAGGTGACAGTTCAGGCCTGTGACAAACTCCTCACCCTGTGCAGTGTAGCACACCTGTAGGCAAGACCTGGCCATAGCTGTGCTCAGGATTCAGTTGTAACATGGACAAGGGCTGAGCTGTTGATTTCTGTATCTGACATTAGACAGGGCCTTCTAGATTTTCTTAAAATATTTGTCAGGCAGTTGCCTGAGCTTTTCTGAGAAGAGGACCTTGATTTACAGAGCAAAGCTTTTGGTAGAAATGGTTTAAGACTAACTACAAAGGTGAACTATCCACATGAGGGTTAACTGCAGAGCAGCCTTTCAATGCTTGCATAAAACAGCCCAGTAAGAGCAACACTCAAAACTTGCACCATTTTGTGGTGCTCCAGCCTTCCGCTGTGGTGCCCATACTCCTGACTGCAGCCTCCATGGCTCAATCAACTGCCATGGTTTTGCCCCAGAGCAGAAGTTGGCAGTTGTGCCCATGTCACTGGCACCAGTACCTGCAATAATGGGCTTGAAGCAGCCCTTACACCTGGGCGCATCGGCGGCAGCGGTGCAGTTGCTACACCAAACCTTGTTGTTCTCTCTTAGCATGAAGGGCTCGTTGACCAAGGACGTGTAGCACTTGAAGCAGCGGAAGCAGTTGTCATGCCAGTAACGGTTCTTGAAGTGCAGCTCCTGAAATGGACAGAAGTAGAGTGAGCAGTAAGCCCTCTCTTGCTGAGCAGCCCTAAAACCAAGCTACTGCCCCATCAGCCTGAGTGGTAAAGGATAGATTAGTTAGTTCCTAAGCGTGTCCTCACTCGGTGACTGAAGGTGCAGCTCATCTGCAAGCAGTTAAGGGAAGGACATTTGACCAAAATCAGTGATGCAAGGGGCTTAATTACAGTCACATTCATTTGGAACTTTTGAGGTAGCAGAAGATGCTTCAAACCAACAACTTTGAGATTTGAGGTTCTCAAAGTGTGGGCTTCTCTGTCAATTTCCCTCTAGCTCAGCTGTACATTATTATTGCCATAAACATGAAACAATAAACATTTGGCAAGCTGACAAAAAGCAGACCCTGGGTTCCCGAGTGCTTTGCCCATAAGATGAGTTTTCTGGATTACCTGCAGTACTCTTTTCAGGACAATTCAGCATTTGCAGCAGTTCACGTGGCTGAATCCAGATCCTGAAATCAGCTCTTGCACAAAAGCAGCCCCTCGCGAGCATCCCTGCTGCAGTGCCCCAAAGCCTCTGGCCCTTTGCCCAGGGCCCACGTGGCCCATCAGCCAGAGGGCTCATAGGAGAAGTTGGGTTTGCACAGAAGGTCACAGACCAGAGCCAGGAAAACAAATGGGAAGTTTGAGCAGCTGCCTGTCTTCTCGTCACCCATTTAACTGCCCAGTGCTCACCTTGGAGTCAGCTCCGATGGGTTTCTTACACTCAATGCAGGTGTTGGCGCAGAACTTCTCGAAGCACTTCACGCAGCAGTGGCGGCCCTCTTTCTGCACGTACTTCTTCCCTTGCAGAGGGTCGCGGCAGTAGTGGCAGTCAAAGCGCTCTGACATGGTGCCCACGGTGTAACTGCCAGGCCCTGCAAGAGGAGGGAGGGTGACGTTACAGCGCTGAAGCCCTGCTAACTGCTCTGTGCAAATAAGAAGTATCAGGAAGATGGGCAGCTCAGCAGTGAGCATGTGGTGGTGTCCTGCTCCTCGAGGGCTTGTTGGTAGAGAAAGCAGCTGCGGTGCCAGCAGTGCCTCTATCAGGCGACTCGGTGGTTTATAAAACACGACAGCTCTCTACCAACTGCACTGGCATCTTCCAGGTGCCTCCAGCTTTGCCTTTAGGATCTAGGTCAGGCTAACGAACCCTTACACGCGGGGAGGCTGGGCGCAGGAGACAACGTGGGTTTGGTCACAGCAGCACAAACTCTTACACCCGATAAAGAAGGCAGCTTGGATGTCCCCCCCCATCACGAATTGCCATTAGGACACAGAGGAATACCATGAAGTCTCGGGAAAGTCCAGGCTGCAATAAGGCTGCAGTAAGGCCGCGTGGGCCGACGCCTGGCTGCCCTCAGGAGCTCAGCAAGGGCCGGGGCTGCCCTGCCTCCTGGAAGCCCTGCGCTTGCCCCTGTGCTTAGCATAAGCAGTGCATTAGTAACACATATTTTCAGTTCCCTTAACAGCCATCCAAGATACAGATGCTAGCTTTCTGCCTGCGGAGAGGCAGGATGGGCTCTGGCCAAGCACAGAAACGCAGCTTTCTGTCCCTGGGGTCCCACCCGCTGCCCGCACGGTCCTGCGAAGTTTGCTCACCCCGTGCTCGGGGAGCACAGCTGCTGGCCAGGAGAACAAAGCCCCACACCAGCCTTTCCCCATCACCTTCTTAAGAGGAAGGATACCAGACTGTTTTATTTACATATTTCACATCAAGCAAGGATAATGATGCCTACTCAGTCCCTGAGAGCCGCTGGGTTCGTTCAGCCAGGCCCGCTGCAGGCCTCGGTGAGGTCCTGGCTGAGGTGCCGCACAACTTGCACGCAGAAATCCCCGCCAGCCATGAGCGGAGCAGAATAGTTTCCATGTTTCCAGCCTAAGCCCACAGCCAGCTGCAGCCCTCCGAGGCCTTTTGTGCTGGATAGTTGTGTGGCTTCCAGCTGCCTCTTTTCACCAGGCTTTCACATATAAAGTCACGAGGAAGAAAACAAGAAAAGATCTCCCTACATGTCAATAAACTTCAGCCCGTGCCAGCAGGGCTCTGCTGAGCCTTGATGCTCCAGCACGGCCAGGGAGCCAGCACATCAGTGGGCATGGGGGCTCTGGACCAGAGGATTTTCACACTTGCACTTTCTCCCCAGACACCCACCCCCAGCCTTCACGCCCAGTCCCAGCCTCCCAGACCACCTCTGCTAACAGCTCCCTCCATTTCCCTACGCCCTTCCTCAGAGGGAGCCCGTAACGCTCCCCCAAGGGCTGCAGCAGCTCTGTCAGAGTTACGCAAGCCCCAGAAATCAGCTCCAGCTCTGGTTGTGCCCCCACAGCTACCAGCACCGCAAAGTGCCTTCTCCCCTGTGCAGCCAACAACCCGGGACACAGCCTTGAACTTTCTGCACCACCAGCAACCGGACTGGAGACGCGGCAGCGGTCTGGCAACAGGGGCTGCCAAGAGGAAATTTAATTATTCTTTTCCTGATAGAGCTGCAGCGCCAGCACGGAAAAAAAAAAATAAAAAAATAAAAAAAAGAAGGATGCATTTTTTATTTTAAAATTGCTGCTGCTTCCTGCTGTGGGGTCGGGAGGCCGTTAGCACCTCCAGCGCACAGCCTCACCTCAGACCACCCCAGCAAGCTCCCGAGCCCTGGGGTTTCGGGGCTGCTTTGCTTCCTGCTCCTGGCAGAGTTCAGTGGCACGGTAGCTGCTCGTTTCAGCCGTGTTGCTCCAAGCCCCAGCACAGCACCTTTATAAACTGAAACAGGGGTGGGGGGTTTTTGGGGTGTAGAAAGGGCACGTTGTTCCTGGCTGTGCCCCCACAGCAGGGGAGGGTCAGTGGGACCCCAGGGGGCAAGCCCTTGGCCGCAGGATGCTGCACAGGCAGGACTGCCGTGTTGTTATGGCACGAGGACCTGTTTACACAGCTTTTCTTGGACACTTGCCCACCCCAGTAATTCTAGATGTACCATCAACTGCACGGCTCAACCTGTCAGCGTGAGAAATCCCCATGCTGGCACGGGAGCCCCCGGGGCCAAGGGATTGTGTCCGCCACCCCTGTGAGGGCTGGGGCTTTGCAGCAGAGGCAGCAGTGCCATCGACCTTGCCAGCCGAGCGCACATCAAACCCTGCAGGTCCTGACCACGGCACAGCCCTGTCCTGCAAGCCCGGGCACCGCAGCAAGAAGTAAGGGGTGGCTACTGCCTTTCTGTCTCCTTTGCCGACCCAACTTCTTTTTCTTTGAGAGTAACGTGCTGTTTGCATCACACTGCGAGCAGCCCCCACACAACCAGCCCAAGGAGGTGCCTTCCTGCAAATGAACGTTTTGCCGTTATTTCAGAGCTCTTCTCCTGCCTTGTCTCTGGGCTCAGGAAGCTGCTGGATGGGTGCAGCAGAAGATGCTGTGGGCACTGATCATGAAGGAGCTGATTTTCTCCAGTACTATCTGCAAGCCAAGGAGGAACTGGAAGAGGACACAGGAGATGGGGACTCACACTGTTACTTTGCAGATTTTAAAATCCAAGGGTCATCTCACTGCCTCCTTTTTGTCACCCTTTCGATAACTTCAGGTCAGAACAAGTTGGAGCGTTTCTCTTCCAGAAAGCAAGACAAATAGTCCTGGCGAGGAGCACTGCACAGGGAGGCTACAGCAGAGGTGGGGACCAGGCTCACACCTTTCCCCTTCCCCTAAGACTAACAGAAGCAGGCTGGAGGCCGAGCTGGCAGGAATTGCACTTTATGGGGACCGAGGTCTGGAAACACGGCCTTGCCAAGGTCAGGAGACAGCCATGTCCCGCTGACAACTACGCCAAGGGTTGCGCTTGTACCAGTTCAAGTAAATGAAACAAATAAACAGCTGGGAAACGTGGAAACTATGTGAGCCATGGCCAGCTCTGCAGAGCTTTATCAAGCAAGTGGGTTTTATTTAGAAGAAATGCAATTGCACAGAGACCCAGGGCAAATGGTATCGAAATGTTCCTGATCTCGGGTTTAGGGTTGCTTTCCAATCAGAACACGTAATTGTGAACATATGGCTCAAGGAGTAACACAATCCTGTGTTCCCATGTAATGCATCATGCGCTAACAGGAGACACACATTCATCACGGCAGCTTTGGACAGACAGGTTAACGCTGCACCTGACAGCCACAGGAGCTGGGCCGTGCAGGCAGGCGGGACAGCTTCTGCCTGCCTCATGACACCTCGTGGACCAAAAAACCCCTCTGATACATAGGCTGTGGCATGAATTTTCTTACAGCTCTTACAGGAGCTTTCTGCCCTCAGTGTCATCTCTACACTCACATAGAGCCCAGAAAGGCACCTCTGTCCCCTTGCCTGCAATGAGAATGCAAACACTGACCACGTTGGCCCAACAAACACGCTGGCTGATCATGATCTCTGCTCGCCCATGGCATGCCGAGAGCCCACGTCAGCCAGACCATCTCCTACAACCCTCCCGTGGGAGCTGGTACACAAGAGCCCCAAAAGCCGCTGGTCTGTGGCAGAGCGGGGCCCTGTGCTGGCAGCAGCTGTGCTGGGACCACCAGATCATTTTCCCAGAGTGGAACAAGCGTCCATGGAGACTTAGAGCTCTGCTGCCCTGGGGAAGAAGCATCTAGTATCCTACTGCTGCTCCCCTAAGCGGTCCTGTCCCCTCTCACAGAAGGTAGACAGAACAGATATTTGTTGTGCTCTGTAAAAAAAGTAAACAAACCTTCTAAAGCCTGGCTGGCAGCAGATCATGTTTTTGGAGATATTTATCTCCTTTATAACCTGTTCACCCTCCGGCTGCAACACGTCCCCACAGCTTAACTTTCCAGAGCTCCAGGTATATTAACCTGGACAGTTAAAAAGACAGGCCAGTCTTTGCTCTGGAAAATAGGCAAGTCATGAAACCAAGGACACATTGTGTTCACGGAAAAACTGTGACTCCTCCTCATTCTTCCCTGGTGCTTTTATTTTAACACATGCTGCATAGCTTCCCGGTGCAAGCTGCGCAGCAGCTGCAGAGCACACAGCAGGGATTCACAGCCGTGGTACAGCCACGCCACAGCAATGCAAAACTCAGCACTCCAACCAACCACTAAAACCCTGAGTGCTGTACCTTTCTACTTCATTTCACAGTGGCGTGCTTAAAAGGACAGCAGTATGTGCACCTGTGTCAGCTTGGAAGTTACTGGAACAAGTTTCTTTGGCTGTACCTTTACACCAGACTGCGAGATGACAGCCTGGTCAAGCATCTCCTGTTTAACCCCAGGAGAATCACATACCCCAAGGATGTGCACTGATACAAACCCTGTTTCAGCTTAACTCTAGGACCACAGAAGGTGATTTAGAAACAGAGAAAGCATGGACAGGCTGGAACTATTCTCTGGCCCGGGCTGATGTCCATGCGCAGAGGATGTTCTGCCGGGGAGAAGCAGGTGAGAAGAGAGAGCACAGGCTGCTGGGGAGAGGGGTAAGTGCAGCACGTGTCCATCCTTACATAGCCTAGGGGACCCTCAATAAAAATAAGAGCTCAAGAAAAACCCAGCAAT
The DNA here is from genome assembly GCA_013400615.1 of Syrrhaptes paradoxus. Classification (NCBI taxonomy): domain Eukaryota; kingdom Metazoa; phylum Chordata; class Aves; order Pterocliformes; family Pteroclidae; genus Syrrhaptes; species Syrrhaptes paradoxus. The sequence goes on from VZTO01021229.1 coordinate 31,215, forward strand.
ACTTACACAAACTAACCTCCCTGTAAGTAAGATGTCCCTCTGCCACCAGCCCTGGCAGGGTGCTGTCTAAATGTCGCTCCCTGATAGATCTGGCTACAGCTTGAGGGCAGTTGGCCAGACCAGTGGCCTTCTCAAGTATCAGGGTATTTGGCACGAAGACCCACTGGAATTCAACCCTAACATTTACCTGACCACAGAGGTGCCAGTTAGCCACTTGTCCTGCTGCTTTTCCAAAGCAGCTCCTCAGCCCTTGGACAACCATGCCTTCCATCTTTCAAATAAAGATCTCCAATGTTTGGGCCCCACCAGCTTCCGCACACCTCAAGTCATGCTGACACCATGCTGTGGAGCAGTCACAGGGCTGTCCCAGTTAGTGGTCACACTGCTGGGACAGCAGGGCAAGCTTTGGGGTGGAAAGAAGGGTACAGACCGATGAAGTGCCACTCCACTAATGCAAAAGCTATTGCATTAACAACCCCATGCCTCTCCCGTGGGCTGGTTCAGTCTGGCTACTGGCTACACACCACAACGCAGCATCTCAGTTGTTTGCACAACAAATGAAACCAAAGAACTCCGCAAAGGGAGCTGAAGCATAGCTGATAAGCAAAGCACTAAGCACAGGATATGTGTTAATGTCTCTAGGGAATATGTTTAAATGTGATAAACCGCAAAGGAAGAACTTGAAGCGTGGTCTCTAAAAACAGCCAGGGAAACCATAGTTAAACCTTACAGGCTGTTCTGCCACTTAGGAAAGAAGATGAGACTGAAGGTCTTAACCCTCTGCCCTACGCACAGCTGCACACTCTATGGCATAATGGAAGGAAAAGAGTAATTGCTTTTTGACTCTCCGTCAGTTTTATTTTTCTCAGCAGACTGAGTACACGCAGCCCCCGTATGGCCAGGCATTGGCTACACCTGCCTGTTTCAGTTCAGGACCTGGCATCCCTGATCTGTCACTTGAGTTACTATTCTTAGTATTCCTCTATGCAGTATTTGTGTGGTTTTCTATAAATACCAGGGAATACCCTTAAAAGAAGGGTCCCATTAATCCAAAATGCAAAGCAAGACTCAGGACTGCACCTCAAGGTCACTGGCATGCTGCCCTGGGTGACAAGGAAAGAAGGAATTCACTTGCAGGTTGTTTTTGCTGGGAGAGCTGGCAGTCACGAGTGGAGAGCTGTGCCCTCCCATTGCCAGGCTGGGGCACGTGCGAGTCTCGTACTCAATAATTCAAAAATTAGTCTGTTGATAAAATGGAAGCTGCTTTATTTAGAACAAGAAGAGCTCCAAGTTCCTCAGGCAGTTGCCAAAAACATTCCCTGAGGTCCTATTGCCACCGTGCCTGAGCACATCCCAATCATTATTAAGTCTTCACGGTTCCCCAGGGAAGCAGGGACATGCTATTAAAAAAACACAGTGCTCCAGCCCTGCAAACACTTCCTCCAGGGCTTGCTTTTGCACTTAATACAGAGCTCAGATGAGGCTAGCAAGGCTCCCAGTGTGCACAGCACCACTGCCTAGAGTAAATCTGAACACCTAGGCAAGGTTTAAGCAGTGAAGTTCAAACCTTTCAAAACAAACCAAATCAGCTGAAGCAAAAAAGTCCTGTTCAGCAGCTAACTCACTCTGCAGCTGTCTGAAGCTTTGACATTTCAGACTCCTCAGTTACGTTCCCAGCTATGCATGGGTCTGCCCCCACCTCAGTAGCTGGATGCCCTTCTCATGCCCAGGTGCCCCCAAAAGCCAAACATGAGGCTGTCTCCTTCTGCGGTGAGTTCACCCCCCCAGAGCAGGCACTATGATACCCCACTGCACCCCACTGCAGCTGTCCCGGAAAGCAGGGCTCCCCGCAGGGTGTGGGAGCGGACACTGAGCTGTAACTTGTTGGTGGCAGCATCTGCTCAGAACACACTTCAGCATTTTATATTACAGCACAACATCAAATCCACAGGTCCTTGCCCCAGAGAACATCTCCCTGAGGAAGATGAGAAAGAAAAGAAAGATACAACTGAGAGTATAACAGATGGATGCTACAGCATTGGTCAGTCTTGTGGGCTCAAGTTAAAAAATAAATGTCTTCTTACATTTCAATTGAATGGATTGCTCTTTTTAAACACCTTTGAGATGTTTAAAAATGATACCACAATAGTCAGATTTTACTCAGAAAGGTACCTTGGATAATATCTTATCTGTGTCACACAAGCAAATCCTAAGCAGTTATGTGCCATGCGAGAAGCCTCACAGTCGTGCCCTGTCCTGGGAGGCTGAGCGTTAGGTCGAACAGCATGCTGTAACGTTCCTCCCCAGTTTTAGAGCCTCTACATCCCCAACCAAGTCTTGGGAGCACCACTGTCCCCTGGCTCCCAGTGTGCAGCAGCTCAGCTTGATGCCCAGTAGAGCAACGCCCCAAACTTGCCACCCAGCTATGTCCACCCCTTGGGCACGTCTCATCAAGAGGTGCAATGGCACTGCTGTTGTATGGTGGGATGCAGGGCTGTAAACACACGCTGGACACACATGCACAGAACATGGTTAGCTTCTAAGAACTGGATAAGCTTCTAAAAATTCCAAAGAGCTTTCAATTGTCTGTAACTGGAGGGCTAGAGGAGTTTTGTCATGGATGGGAAGACACAACACATCTGCATGCTGTGGGGAACATGAAAAACACGCTCTCAGGAGTCCTGTCAGTGTTACTGGGAAGGAAAAGTTAACATTTCCCTGTCACTGGTGGGGTTCAGCCCCTTTGATCTACAAGACAAACACAGAGAAGAGCGAGTAACCACAAACCTCCCACCAGAGCAGAGCAAACCATATGGGTTTACACACTGGGCTTCTGCATGCTCCCCTCTGCTGCGGGTTTCCCCTGCTCCAGAGAGCTTGCTGCAAGGAGGAGCATCATCCCCCACATTCACCTAGTCTTCCTCAAATGACAGCTGAGCCCCAGCCTTCCCACAGCACTGGATACACCACCCAAGGCATTTTATAAAACACACGAGGCCGCCACCACCTGTGCCCCTCGCCGCTGCTGCGCTCCCAGCACCGGTCCCCCACACCGGTTATAAGCCCGTTTGCCATCGTTAGTTACAGCTGCAGATTGCTGAGGCTTAAGGCTGCATTCAAAAGAGTTATTTCTCTGATGCAGGAGCCTGCTAGCAAAACCTTCCTCCCCATTTACCAGGCATTGCCCACACGGGGCTTCTCCCACAACACCTGGCAGCACGTCCACTTTACCTGTGTGCCTGTGGAAAGCCATGATTAGCAGCCAAAGTCACAGGCAGCCCCTTAGGCAAGGGAGTCCACCGTCTCTTAGCCGATTAGGAGCTGTCCCATTTGATAACATACATTTAAACGGAGGCTATTAATATGGACAGGACTCCTACCAGATGTCCACTCCCCTCCCCAGAGATCACAACCTTAATCCCCCTTGAAAATTCTTACCATTTTAGGTGATCCAAGGGAGAAGAATAGGATCCAGAGACCTCTAGGTCTCTGTAGGCAACATGTAAATACCTGCCCGGCTACTCAGCACCCAAATTAGTCCCAAAGGCAGAGTGTGCCTCAGGAACTTGACCCCATGCTAGTACTATTTGGCCTTGGCTTTAGAGCTAGATTGTGTCCCATAACAGTCCTGAGCTAAATTACAGACTCAACGTTAATTCTGACTGAAGGGAAGAGGTGGATCCCAGCCCCATGGGGGCCAGAAGGGCTGCAGTCCCAGGAACCAGCAAGGGGCTGCCCAGAAAGGACATGGGTTGTACCCTTGGGGACACAGCCGAGAGCCCACAGAAGGAATAGAAGATACCTTCACGAGGAAGGTTAGACTTGCCTTCGACATGAGGGTCACACTGAAGTTTTATTGCCAGTGAAACTACTGTACCTCATCCTCCTCCAGCCCTAAGGAAGCTCAAGGTAAGTTGCCTAAGGAAGCCCTCCTTCCCAAAGGAAGCTCAAGGTATTAACTATTCCAAGTGAGCAAGTCCCTGACCAGCAGCACTTAGAAAGCTGAGTTTCATGATTACAGGGCTTCTCTAGCATCTAACAGTATGGCTGGGCTCATTCCCCAGCAGGTGACTTGCAGAGGGCACTGGCTCCTGTCTCCTGTCCTCTTTATTCAGATGTCCATGAAGCTCCCTGGAAGACTCCAGCTACACAGTTCCAACCACCCTATTTCTACCCAAGTCACAACAGGAGCTCCAGTTCAGGAGCTCCCATGGGGACATGCAGGCTGCAGCAGCTCCACGGACACTCTCTCGCTCCAGGTTATGCAATCAGCGGCAGCGCACGCTCAGGGCCAGGGGCCAGGGACGCCCAGCTGCTAATCCTGCCTCGACACTGACTCACTGCATGGCCGTGGGAAAGTCAGTTAACCTCCCTGACAGCCGCAGGGAAGAGCCAATGTTTATCATTCCTCCCACAGAGCCCATCGCGATGGTGTCTGGCCTTTGAACAGCAATCAGCATCTTCAGCCCAGTGGCCCAGCTACAGCCAGGATCCAGGAACATCTCCTCTTCCCACTTGCAGAGATCCTGAGAGCTCCTCGACCACACACGCGCAGCAGGACACGCACAGCCTCCAGCCCCAGCACGGGGCTCACTGACTCCCTGGGCCTTCACACCCATCTTAGGGCTCCCAGGTAGCACACGTGCAAGGTCAGCATCTCAACAGCATCCCAATATCTCCAAGTTTCCAACATGGCCTGGAAAAGGCCACACTTGACAGCATGCCGTCCCAAAAGAGCACAGCATGGATCCACGTGCATAGCAGATTGAGGCTGGGAAACACACTGAAATACTAGCACACTGAGACACTTTGGCTAGGAAAAACCTAACATTATCCTTCCCCGGCTCATCTATAAACTCAAGCAAATTGTTTGCATAATTCAGATGGTAACAGGAACCCTAACAACTGGTATTTTCCTGTGCTAATCTCGCTGCGCGCAGTGTAATATTTACAGACATGAGTTCATTTTTGGCAATGCACGTAGCGCTTGCACCATTAACCATTCTCATTCCTTTTTAGTTCCCTACACAAAGTGCTGGCACCCTCCCACCCAGCAGTCATTTCCTACTTCCCCCACAATACCCTGGTATTTCAATTAGAAACAGTAACCTCTGCTCCCCATCCTAAAAGGCGGAATAGCATTGCTGTGCAATGTCAGCAGCTGCCACGTCCCACCCCAGCGGCGGCTGCAATCCAGCAGCAGTTTGACAGCATTGCAGAGGCATGCGGAGAGTAGGGACAGACACTTGGCCATCAAAATACTTCACGTGCACAAATGCATGTGTGTTTGCAGCATGACGACAGGCATGGGCTGGAGGAGGTGGAGAACAAAAGCTTGGCCAAAAAAAGGGAGGATGACCCAGCCCTGCTGATGCTTATGAAGCTTCACCACGAAGCTCCCCAGAGCAGTGTTTCATGGTGCAGCTCACTCCGCAAAGCCTCCGGCAATCCCTCAGAGCAGTCTGTAATAAAAAGGCCCTTTTGTTTGAATTTGTGGTCTCCTGGGCCAGCACAGCAGGGATGGGCTGGGAAACAACCCTTACAGAGAGGGCAGGGCTGCTCTTGGTTTCTGGGCTGGCTTTAGCCACATAACTTTGGGCAACTCCCATCTCCTCCCCAAGCTTCTCTTCGTCCCCACAGTCCCAGCTCCCTCCAGGTGTGATTGCACCACCAGCATGTTTAAGATATAGCACAAGTGCCAAGGAGGAACATTGTTGCCCTGTGAAACACGGCAGGGAGCAGAAACCTCCAGGAGGGAGCGGGTGCCCCAGAAAGGAGGTGTGCCAGCCCTGCTGAGCCCTTCTCTGCTCGCCAGGCACCATGCACCCATGGAGCCCAGAGGAAAGAGTGCTACAAACATGTCTGTGAGAGCACAGTAGGGCATGCAGGGTCGGGCTTTCACGTTTTTAACATTAAACCTGTCCTGTAGGTTTTTATGGCTCCAGGGAGTTGGTCTGGACACACTGATCCCACCACACAGGTCTGACTGCAGAACGGCATGGCTGGGACGTAGTGTCATCCACTCGGATAGACAAATGATTCACCTTGTGGTTTCCAGAGTATTTTCTTGCCCTAACAATCCTGCCAGAAAAGGTCTGGGCATCTCAGCTTGCTCACACATCCTGCTGTCACTCAACAGGCAGAAAGATCTAAATAGAGCCGGTATAACCCAGGCATTGATGAACTATTAGTCACCATCATCAAAGAAAGCAGCAGGCAGCAGTAAATACGAGCAGGAGGGGAGCACCTGTCTGCTCTTAGGGTAAGGCTGTAACTTCTGCTTCCATACACACTGCTTCGCAATGCTCAGTAAAGCTACATCGAAAAGCACAGTAGCTATTCACCAGTTTTCCCATGAAAATGAAAGCCTCATGTTGTTCCCTACTCTTCCTGTAGTGCAGGCAGGTGCTGGACTCACTCCACACTGTCACCCTGCCTTGAGCTGCTGCTGTGATAGCACAGGACAGGCAGGGTCCCATCAGCCAGGGCTGCGCCCAGCAGCCACATCCAGGTTAGCACTCCACATCCAGGTTTGCTCCCACCCACCATTTGCACAAACACTTCCTTCTTTTCAAGTAACAGCACAGCAGATTCTGGGTTTTTTATTTTAAATCTGCCTTAGGTTAAATGCAATGCGTGTTCTCCCACAGCAGAGAGTACTCCTTCTGCCCAGCCTATTGCAGACCCCAGATAAACTTCCCTTGGCTCTTCTCAGGCAGAAACTAAACAAAACCATTTTTTAAAAAAAAAATTTAATACAAATAGTTTGCAGGAAGCCAACCAATAATCCCGCACACAGGGATGTGCCTCCACACGCCTGAAGCATCCTGCAGGCATGTATGTGAACACGAGACAGAGACACCCCAGTTCACATGGGATGTACCTGCATCCAGAGCAAAGCCAGCAAGGACATCGCTGCAGTGAGGCAAGCCCCATGCCCTCAGGCAGCCAGCTCAGAGGGGACAGTGGAGAAGGAAAGCACATGGTGAAGGCACACAGTGTGTTTTCCTTTCTTCCATGCTGAACTCCAGCCCACAGCTGGGTCAGATCTGTGTGCTGAGCCTTTCAGTGCCAGGGGAAGTTTTTAGGATCAGCTATAGGGGTAGGGATAGAGGAACTGGGAATAATTTTATAAGGAGGCAGACACAGATTGGGTAACCCTCCAGCAACTGAGATATAATGTGAGTAGAAACAAAAGGGGGAAAAGAAGGAAGGATAAAAAGAGAGGAAAAAAAATTAAAAAGGAAGGGGGTGTAGTAACAGACAGGAAAGAATGCCCCAGAGATAGCAGAGCTGGAAAGAAAGCATCTGAAAAACTGCAAAACTGGGAAGAGATCTAAACCCATTTTTTCCCATCTGCCTCCATCCACCGCCTGGACTGTTTCCAGCACTATTCCCATGGCAGTTCCAAATTTATTTCCCCATGCCATCTGCTCTGCGGCTCCCCTCCACACACGCTCCCGACTGGCACTTCTTCCTATCACCTGTTGCTGACATGGCAGACCTCTGGCTGCTGCTGAAAGCCAAGTGACACCAAGGCACAGGGGGAGCGTCTGCGCATAAATCAGGAGCTGCTTTGTAGACCCAAAGCTTTGTTCAATTCCCATCGTCCCTCCTGGCTGTGTCAGGGTTGGAGAACAGAAGCTGCAGCACGGTGGGGCACAAGCATCACACAGACCCGTGGCAGCAGCCCCAAGACACAGGGGCTCCAGAGAGCCGGGGGGTGAGGAAAGGCTGCAGCAGCATTAGGTGCTGCACAGGAATGGCTTTGAATCAGCTGCACCAGGAAAAGTCCCATTCCTCCTATCCCTGCTCCCCCCTCCCTGTGTCTGTTCTAGTGCAGAGAAGATGCCATGCCTCCCAGCAGCCAGGACGCTGAGTGCCTGCTGTGGTCCCAACAGTTATGTTTAAACATTCAATGCAAGCTCAAAAAGGGGAGTCGGGCCCAAAAGGTTGCAGATTTACTTTATTTTTTAATCTCTTAGAAAGACAAATGCATATGTCTTACATGCACTAGGTTAAACGTGGGCCAGCTCTGTCCCCATGTCCTTCTGCCTTGACCCAGCCCACAGAGGGGAGCTGGGAGTGTGCAGGCAGCAGGCTGGGAGGCTCGACAGGCTGCCCACAGCCTCCTGCAATGAACTGCAAGGTGGAAACGACAGGTCTGAGTGTGCCTGGATATCAGCCAACCCTAAGGAGAGACAAAGATTTCCTTTGCTCCTCCTGGGAGAAAGATCCACATGTACTGCCAAGACTAGTCTAATTCAGGTGCTTTGTAAGAGCATCAAGGCCATAACTAGGCTAAAAAGCCTCAAACGCAGCATTCCCCTCTTCCTCCCCAGCAGCCCAGTGACACTGACCCACCCAGCAGTGCCCAGTGATGCTGCACAGTTTGAGCAAAGCAGCCGAGGGTGCAGGAAGAACATGAGAAGTGTTTAGCAGGGAGGATGAGCCTGCAGGCACAGGGGAAGCAGCCTGCGTGTCTGCTCACATAGGAGCGGTGGCGAAGGTCTCCAGGTTTGGATCTCAAGGCCCCAGCAGTGCCGTGCTCTCACCCACGCTGGCCAGGCCCTCGCACTCAGAGCTCCCATGAAGAGCTGTGGGGTTTCTGCTTGCTGCAATGCCCAGAGCTCCGGCTGCAGACCGCCAGCGATGCAGTGCTGTGCCCTCTGCGGTGGCAGGGGCACGGTGCCTCTCAGTTCCCAACAGCACTTCCACCAAGGCTGCTGTGGTCCTTGGAGGAGCCCTCCCCAGGGCCAAGCAAGCTGCACCACAACTTGGTTATTCCCCAAAAGCTTCACACTCAGGACAGTGAAGCTCTTAGGGCGATCTTGGCCAGCTGCATGGGTCTTTGTTCAAGTTTAGATGCAATCACATGAGGCAAAGGTTTGCCAGCCACAGCTTTCCCCCCATGGCTTAGCCCTGCCTTCAGAGCTGAGAAAAGCACCTTAAGTCCCTGTCAAACAAATGCCACACTGATTCCAGCCAGACAGCATGGCAGTCTTTTCCAGGAAGCACGAGGTCTGATGAACACTCAGAGCAACATAATCCTACCATACCTACACAATAAATGCTCCTGTTGAGGCTTCACCAAGTTGTTAGCGAGCCATCACTGAAGTAATATTTCACAGCCTCCATTACACTCTCGGCACTCCTAATTGCCTTTCAATTACTTCTCATAGGCATGGCAGCTGGCTGAGCGAGGTTCCCCCCCAGTGAAGTTAAACAGCTCACTGTGGAGAGCACAAAAGGGAGTTCAGCTATTAGTCTGCGTCACTGCTTGAAAGCTGGGTCATTCCCCTTCCCTGGAAATCTACCCACTACGAGTCAGAAATCAGCAGCTACCCACACATCAGCTACAACACACATCCTCTCCAGCACCTCCCACGTGGATTTCCAGTAGCCCTGCCATCCTCCTGCCTCCACACAACAGGACCTGGCAGCAAGAAGGACTTTCAAGATGGGCACTGCAGGCTATGCCCAAACTCTTCCTCTGAAGGCTAGGACTGTTTTCAGGATGGTGTTTTCTAACAAAATGCCATGTTCCTAGGAAGATGCGAGGCAGACGATTCTGCAGACCTCCTTTGCCTGCCCCCGCAGCACAGTGGGCCAAGGACAAGTGGTGCTCTGCAAGATCAGGGAGCCTTGGTGTTTCCCCTTAAAGAGCTTTATTTTCAGGGGAGCAGAAGAAGGGGACATTTGTGGGTGGACTGCGATTCTGGGATAACACCCTCCAGAAATTCAGCACATGGGAGACACCGAAGATAGAAAACTTCATCTCAGGCAGTCAGGGATGGGTAAAGCAAATGCTTCTCAGAAGAGGGCTGGGCAGAAGCACGCTGCCTGGCTAAGGGTGAAGACAGGCCACCGCTTCAGTGAGAAGGACATGTCCTTCCGAGCATTGGCATGCCAGTTGGGAGGACTCCCCGGCATCCAGCGCACCATCAAAGCACTGCCTGAACTTGGCCCAGGCCCCAGGGCCATGCCCTGAGCACTGATTTAGAGGTGACAGGAGCCAGCCTTGGCGTACGGGTTTAGGACAACCAACACATTGCCCTGGACATGGGACAGTCGCCTTGAGCAAGATTAGCATTTGGCTATCTACACCTTCAGTTGTTAGACAGCACTGGTGGCTGAAAGGACCAAATCACCCTTGTTACGTGGCCATTTTAAAAATAACCCTTCCCAAAGCCCCACAGTGCATAACCCTGTGCCTGTCTCAGCTCCCAGAGCTGAAGGAGATCAGCTTGCAGGGCTGATGGGTATTTTTGGGCACTCTGACTAATTGTCAGGACATATGCTGGGATTCTTTACAAGGAAAAACAAAGCTGCAGAGCCCCCTCCAGTGAGGCCTATGGGGCTGGATTAGTCAGAGAAGTTATTCTCAGAAACCTCTGCTTTGGGAGGGCTTGATTTCATTTCCAGCTTCAGATAAGTGCATTTTAAAATGGGTCAACTTCCTCGCACCCTGATACTTACAACGAAAGCTCATCCAGGCTGGGCCACACTGTGCCACTGCCAACAAGGGGCAGGAGAACTGAAAACCCTTCGCCTTGGAGCGGCTTCAAATTCGCAGCTGCTTTTTTGGCACCACATCACATGGGCGCTCACCAGCCATGCCAGGGGACGTGCTCCAGGACAATCCAAGGAGGAGACACCCACCAGAGGCGGGTGAGGAAGCCCACAAGCACCCCTCACTTGTAAGATGGAGCCATGGTGCAGCTGCTCTAAGAGACCTTGCTCTGGTCCCGCGTTATCGCACATTTCCTCTGCTGAAACATACGCCATTTAACTTTCCTCTTTGCTCAGACTTAGTTTGTGGCCAGAGCTGACTTCAGCCACTATTCAGGTTAATATTTTGAAAGCCCCTCAAGCCTCTCCCTGTTCATTTAACGACCGCACATCACCCGCTCAGCCAGGCTCCTTGCCCCCTGCTTTGGCAGGGAAGCTGGAGCCCGTGCCAGACTGGGAGACCACTCACACCGATCCTGCTGAAACAGCCTTCTCTGCTCTTTCCCAAACTGACCTCCAAGAGACTAAGGACTCAGGCAAAACCAGAGAAGTCAGACAGACTTCCAGAAGAGCCTGGAGCCCTGATAAAGGAGCGTTTTGTCACCCATGACCCAATTCCTCCCTCCACACCCAGGAGCAAGGGACTCCCAGCTCAGCAACTCCAGAGCCTTGATGCACAGCAGCGAAATCCTCCTCAGAGGCCATCTGCCCTGAAAGGAGCAGAGGTTGGCTGGTTCTTATAAGTTCATTTACCACTAAAAAAAAAAAAAAAAAAAAAAAAATTAAAAAGGAAACTGATTTGGGTATTTTTTTGTTGTAGTTCCTTGCTGCTTCTCCTCCCAAGGGCATCTTTCACCAACCTCAACAGCTCTTCACTCTTATGCCAGTTTAAGCCAGCACTCATCCAGCACAATTTTTCTACACTTAAGACAACCAATAAAGCACCTGTGTGCAACATCTCCACAACCCTCCGGCACACACAAGCCCAGAGTAGCACACATTTCCCCTCCATGCATTGCCTGGCTGTGCTCTGCTGTTCAGTCCAGAAGCTGTTTTGATGCTTTGAGCCCCGCTGCTGTCTCACCCCAAGCTGCTTGCCCATGCACTTGTGCTTTCCCCTCTCTGGGGTATATTAAACATTGTTCTTTTCATTCAGCAGAAGCACTGCACTAAAAGCACACACATCTCAGGGTGATGAGAGCTCTCTGAAGTCTCCACCAGTGCTTTCTGCATATTTTTCCCCCTGAGCTGCGCCGCAATTTCCAGTGAGGATAAGTGTTGTCAATTCAGTTCCTAATAACAGCATTAAAATGTATGAACCATTTCTCTGAAGTCAAGGATAATATTTTCAAAGTGCCTGTGTGATACAGGAATGTAAATCTCATTTTTCATAAAGTGATAAGGATCCCAGGTCTCCCTGGAAAACATGTCAGATCAGAGCTGGGCAAGGACTACACTAAAAAGCATTTTCCATGGGGTCAGTTAGAAAACATTGATTCTCATTTTATATTAAAAAAAAGAAGGGGGGGGAGTAACAAATATCTTCGAATCTTTCATCAGATTTAAAATTCAATTTCAGGCAAAACCAGAGTCCCAGCCCAGAATGGCACTCAGCCCACAGGCAGGAGCCCAGCCCTGGTTTATGGCATCCCAGACGAGTGTCCGCATCTGCAGGATGGAGGCTGTTTTGGTGGTGAGGGGCAGGGGAATTCTCCTCCCCACAACACCCTCCCACTCTAGTTTTTGGGTAACTGAACAAAATTTCAGCTGCTTTTGTGTCTTTGGAAATACTAAGATCAATAGACTAATGGTTGGCAAGAGACAGTTAAGCCCAAAGCAGTATGGAGAGGCAAGATTATCTAAGCAGCTAAATCTAATTTACCTCCCATTTGCTGAAACAGCAAATACCTTCATCCCCCACCTCCACAGGGACGGGCCAGGGCACTCGGAGACAAGAGGAGGTCCCCTCTCCTCTCCCACCGAGCCTCTGGCAGCAGCATTGCACGTTACAGCGTTGCTGTCAGTGTTCACTCCTGGAGCAGCGGGCAAAGTCTACAGGCTGTTACATTTATTAAACACAAACCTTGGAATAAGAAAAATAAGATACTTAGAAGAGTGCTTGATTTTAAACATAGAAATAAACCAACTGGAGTTGGTACAACCACTTATGTGTTTGATTAAGCCATCCTCTGTGCTGTAGCTGGATCCAGGCCCACAAAAAGAGATTCTGTTTTATTTTTCAAGTAGCAGTGAGACAATAAATTCAGGGACAACAAGTAACACAGCCTGCAAAGAGAAACAGACCTTCTCAATACAATTGCTACTAGCTGTCAAACTACTGTCCAAATCAAACTACCAGAGGATTGGCTCCATGTGACAAAAAGCAGTGCTAATTGCACACAAGTGCCCGAGAAAACTGTCAAAAAGCTAAAGCAGATGTGAAACAGTGGCTCGCTTTCTTTTAAAACCAGCTTGTGCAGCTGCATTGCACAAGAACCCACAAGCATCCGTGTCCTCCTGGGAATGCTGCAGGACAATGGGGAAAGGGTGAGGCTTCCAAATCATCGAGGACTTTTCCTGCAATAGCAAGGACCCTACTGTTCCTGTGATAAGTTACACCTCTTGAGCCCAATTGTCTTCTTGCCGTGCTAGAGCAAGCCTGGCCGCAAGCCTCGCCTGCTTTGTGCCAATGCAGAGCAAGGTTAGACGCTGTCCTGGATGAGTCCGGGGTCTGCAAAGTACAGCGGTGTTTTCAGTTGCCCAGAGACAGCCAGAAAGCAAACACGTCTTGATACCAAGTAAGTGAAACACTGAGGTGGGGACATACTGCTGGATAAAGGACATGGGGAAAGGAAACATCGCAGGCCTGGAGGGATGCCCGACCCACTCCCAAACACACCCACTGCTCCACCCCACAGAAAAGAAGTGACATAAAGGAACATCAAACACCACACAGAAACAAGCAGTACCTCATCTCCAAAGAGCTGCTGAAAGCAAGAGATAAAATGCCACGGTGGCATTTGTAGGTTTTTTAGCTGCCTGCCAGCTCAGTTAAGGGCAGTACGAGGGAAGTGGTGCCCGGGGCACAGAGCTGTGCCATGCAGCAGAATCCTACAGACTCAAACACAGCCTTCAGGATGGCCCAGGCATGCCACCGAGAGCACGACCAACTCTGCTAGCTCCAAATGCAGATGCGTGCAGGTGAACCCAGGCCTCTCTCATCCAAATCTTACTCAGCTACAACTCCTCACATTAAAATCACCTTCCTTCAAATGCCGACCTATTCCAAGTGTTAGGGTTTCCTGAAGTTCTTCCCTGGAGCTGATGGTTGAATGCACTGGTGGCTGTGACAGAGCTACCTGTGATGCTGAAGGATCTGGTCATGTCACCAAAGCGTTTCCCACATGGGTCCGGAAAGAAGCTGGAAGAAATCCACCCACAAGCCTGAAAGGGACTTTCAGAAACACAAAGACAGATCACTCTGTGCTTGTAAAATTATAATAAAAGGCTTCCAAAATACAAAAATACCCCTGCTGAAACCAATGCCCTTTTTGCAGAGGCAGCCTTCATCCCTTGCTCCACAAAGCCATGAGGTTAATCCAAAAAAAAGATCATGTTTTTGCATCATGTAAATTCATGGATTACATTTCAGGGGCTCAGCTTTTGTCTGCATTTGTGCTATTGATGATCGTTATCTGTTTTCAGTCACTGGTAACTATACCTTATAAAACTCTGTGAAGTCCATCAGTGGGCCTCTGGTAAGTGGCTTATGTGTTGCTTCATCAAGGCAGCTGCCAGGCAAGATGCTGATGTTTTTCTGCATTATTTAATGTATTTGATAACTCAGCAATGGGGAGCAAAAACCAACAAAAGGGAGCAGCAGAGACCCCTGCCACACCTTTGCCAGCCTCTCCCCTGCAGAATCCTAGTGCAGAGAGATAGGCACTGCTTCCTCCCACAGACAGGCTCTTTTAGATAAAAAATTTCTTTCTTCAGAAAATTTAAATTAATTGAACACAAGTGCAGCTGGAAACACCTCCACCTTTGCGGAGAAAGGTGCAGGACACTATCAGAGCCCTGCCTGGACCCTTTCTGGCCAGGATACCAAAGAGACCAAGCACAGCACAGCCTCCTTGTCCCACCTTCCTGACTGCACAGCCAGCAGCCCTGTGAGAGGCCCCCAACTCCAATCTCAGTCATCCAGGTCTCAACTCTGCAGCAGAGAGCAAGAAGGCCATCTCTCTGCTTGTGGCAGCTGCTCCCACCCTGCCTGCTGTGTGCTGGCAGGAGGTGACCCCGGTGGCTGTCCAAGTGCAGGTCCTCCTGACACCTAGTGTCGCCTGCAGGCTTATTCCTGGGAGCAACTGCAGGGACGGACAGATACAGAAAGCTGCCAGACATTAGCATCAGCCCTTCAAAAGTCAAGTCCTGCTCTACTTAAACTGAGCACACTTCAAAGTGAAATAATGGCAGGAAGGTGACAAGTGGTGTTCCGCAGGGGTCAGTACTGGGACCAGTGTTGTTTAACATCTTTGTTGGAGACATGGACAGTGGGATGGAGTGCACCCTCAGCAAGTTTGCCAATGACACCAAGCTGCGTGGTGTGGTGGACACACTGGAGGGAAGGGATGCCATCCAGAGGGACATGGACACGCTGAAGAGGTGGGCCCATGCAAACCTCATGGAGTTCAACAAGGGCAAGTGCAAGGTCCTACACATGGGTTGAGGCAATCCCAGGCAGAAATACAGGCTGGGTGGAGAATGGATAGAGAGCAGCTCTGAGGAGAAGAACTTGGGGGTATTTGTGGATGAGAAGCTCAACATGAGCCGGCAGTGTGCGCTTGCAGCCCAGAAACCAACCGTGNGATGGGGAGGCACTCTGCATCAGGAGTGTAGTGAGAGGACAAGGGGTAATGGGTATAAACTAAAAGAGGGTAAATTTAGACTAGACGTTAGGAAGAAATTTTTCACTGTGAGGGTGGTGAGACACTGGCCCAGGTTGCCCAGAGAAGCTGTGGATGCCCCATCCCTGGAGGGGTTCAAGGCCAGGCTGGATGAGGCTTTGAGCAACCTGGTCTAGTGGGAGGTGTCCCTGCCCATGGCAGGGGAGCTGGAACTGGATGATCTTTAAGGTCCTTTCCAACTCAAACTATTCTCTGATTTTAACACAAATTTTTGAGCTCCTGCCCAGGTACATTGCAGAAGAAGGTGAGGTTTTTCTAGGTCCTTGCTCCAGCCCCTGGAGCAGCAGCAGGGGAGAGACTCTGCCTTACAGATGCACCGACCTAATCAGCTGTTTAAAACTAGTTTTATCTACAAGTCAAACATCTCAGTTTTCCCCACAACCCTTGCACAGGGAGAGGATTCCAGGATAGGAGAGATGGTGGAGGAGGCCACCTCTGCAGCACTTTAAACATCCCCCCCCAGGGCTCTCCAGCCCACAATCCCACCAGGATTGTCATCACCACACTTCCAGGAATTGTAAAAGCCCAGGCTCAGCAACCAGCCTCACGCACCATCCCCTGCACAATCTCGTTTTCAAGGCAAAAGCTCTCTGGCAAAACAGCTTGCACAGCGTCCAAATGTCGGTGAAGCAGACAGCGTTCCTGGCACTGGCTCCCTTTCCATCCGGCTGCTCCGGCTCAGGCACTGATGTTTCTCAGAGGATGAGCTCATCGCTATTTCAGGTTGCATTTGCACTTGGCAATCTCCCTGGTAACCAAAACAAATTACTCACTGGTTTATAACAGATTTATTGGTTGTTTGTTTCAGCGTCTAGTAAAGTACACAGACAGTTTCACCACACTATAGCACCAACACAGCCTGGGCTATAGGAGCAGGGAGGACAGTATTTACAGCCATTGCTGTGGAGATGGGCTGCATTAGCACTGGAGGTCAGAGGGAAAGCTGACTTCAGGCCTGACCCCAGCGACATGAAATTGCAAAAAAGGGAGGCATGAGGCATGGCCTTTGCTCACACACCCCACAGGTGACTCTGCCTGGTAGCCTCTGGCCATCCCAGACACCAGACAGGTGTTACAGCCTCCTCCAGCACCTCAGAGTAACCAGGAAGATGCTGTTCGCCATCCTCTCCAGACAGAAATCAAAAATCTTTCCCCAGAACAGATACGGAGAGGGTCTGACACTAGAATATCCACTAACCCCATCCATCATCAGCTTCATTTCACATGGCAGAACTACGAGGACACAGGGCAGTTACAGGACTTGCTGTCTGTTTATGCTCTTGGGCAGGAAATTTATCCCATTCATAGTCACGTGCATCAGCACAAAGGGCATGGAGAAGCCAGGGAAGCAGGACTAACCCCCTGTATTTGCCTGCTCTAATCTATGATGTAAAGTGCTTGGAAGAGATCAGCAGTGTCCATTTTTCTGTCACACAATTCTGTCACAGATTTTTCTAGATCTGAGCCAAGATGTAGCTCAAAAATTGCCCAAATCACCTCTTACATTCAGCAAAGAGTTTGGGGTTTGTTTTTTAATTAATGTGTTTTTGTAAGAAAGAAAAACTCTACCCTGACCAGCTCAATCCAGCAAGCTAAAATGGTAGGTACATAATCTGTGCCTGAGCCCCCAGTCCAGTCTTCTGCAATGAAAGCAGGCAGGTTGTGTGTCCCCCCCTCCCAGCAAGAAACTCATCCCACCACAGAGATGGAACCAAAGTCAAAGTTTCCATCTTCAGCAAAAAATCATTATGGTGATAATGCTATGAGAGAAGGGAAGATGACAGCAAAAGGTGGATGACATGCTCATGGATCCAACAAAGCTAATCCGGACAGAACTAAACAGGTTTGCATCCCCACAGAGTGCCTTTGTGCCACTGCAGGGTGAATGCAGGTTGCTTTCCTGTCCGGCTCCGATGCTGCTACCCTGACCATTGCCAGAGGCAGCACTGAAATATGTCATACATCAAGTGGCATTTACCTGGCAGGCTGTCCCAGAGGGGAGCGTGACAGGCTTTCAGTCGGCAGAGCAAGGGTAGATAGGAAACAGTATTTGCATGTGTTGAGTGAAATATATAGCTCTGTGTATTTTTAAAGTGAGATGAGACCAGAGAGAGAGAAGGATATTCTTGCACCCTGGACTGCTCATTACTGCTTCTCCAACAGTACTGTCAGAGGCAAGACCAGGTCAAGACAACACTTAAGATCACCAAGGAATGTTCAAATGGAAGCAAATCAGTAGGAACTACTCAGATTTCTGAATGAGGACCACACAGCCCTATGCTTCTAGAGGTGCTGTCTGCATTTGCATTCCCCGCGGTTAACGCTGTACCAAAGAGCAGGACGTGGTGCCGGGCCCCCGGGATGCTTTTGAGGTCTTAACACTGCCTCCGCGGGCTTTTCATCTGAACAGATATCGGCCAGAACAACTTATCCAGCCCATCCACTGGATTAGGTAAGTCATGCTAGAAAAATCTTAGTAGTACCCAGCAGCAGCATGAGCGCACAGACCTGTCCCAGGGCAGCATGTCTTCTGGGATGCAGGCAGCCCTGGGGATGCCACACCTATGGGGTATTTTAAAGGGCTCTTTGCTGTGTCAGTGCAATGAGAAGAGGGGCAAACCAAGAGGCACAGAAAAGTGGAAAAGCTTTGAGAATCCAAAATTGAGATGATAAGACAGAAGCTGGAAAGTCAGGCAGGGCCTCCAAAGTGACTAATCCCAAACCTCTGTTCCAGTGTTTATTATAGAAAAGAGCAGATAAGAAAGGCGGCTGATGGTAACAACTGCCAGGGGCAGCCAGTCCCAAGTTAAACAAATAGCAAATGCCTTGCAATAGCCTGCCAAATCAGAACGGTTCCCACAACTTGGGGCATTTCTTTAAAAGAAAGTACATTATTTTCTCCCACCCCAGCATCCTATCAACAGTGGGAGAGCTATATTTAGGGTGGTTTCATAGTTATTCTTAAGGGGATCTTTGGTCAGAGACCACTGGAAGCACATGAAAACTGAATATTCCCAAATGAAGGCACTGGGGAAGAGCTGGGAGCCAGTTCCCTGCAGGAAAGGCAACCAGCAATCACTGTGGGCTGGACCAACCATGGGTTTAGTGTGATGAACCACTTCTATTTTTCTTAGCAAAGGAAGAAAGGCACATCTAGCACACTGGTTCCTAAGACAGTTTTGGAGGATTGAGTGGATTTTTCTTGTCTCTGGCCAAGCAAAACACTGGAGAACACTCTGAAGTCCTCTACTGCTTAGATACTGATGTAACACAAGAGCCTTCACGTACTGGGGCAGCTGCTTCAGCATTAAAGCTACCTTGAAGCAAAATAGGTGAATCACAGATCTCTGTACCAGCTGTGCCTCTCAACAGGAGTCCCTCAGCATATCTAGCACATGCGATTGCTGGTTAACAGTGGTCTCTTAAACCCATCATTTCAGTAGATAGACACCACTGGAGCCAGCCATCACAGGATTTGAAGCTCCCCCTATCTCAAAGCTTCATAAAGCATGAAAGTCTTTGATGTCTTGAAGACAAGTGGGAGGATTTTTCAGGAGGGAAAGCTTTTTTTTTTTAAGCTATTTCTCCTCTTCTTCCTCCCCATCTACACCACAGTGGAGATACCAGAACAGACTCATTTCACTGTAGCTCTGCAGTTCAGCAAGCAAACTGAATCTGAAACATTTTGGTCCAAATTATGAAACCTCAAGCTATACCTGTCAGGCAGCCTCCTGTAGGCAAATTTTAGTCTCTTCTTTTACACTCTGGTTTGGTTTTCCAAGGAAGCCAAAAAGCCACCATGCAGTGCTTGTTCCCAGCAGGGAAACAATTCCCTGCAGGAAGTTTTTTCCCTGTTCTTTATTAGAGGTCTGGGTGACAACTGGTAATCTGCATTTGATCCCAACAAATCACAAATGCGGCCATACCCAAGCACTTTTAATCCCTCACAGTTTAGGGCTGTTGACATGCCAAACAGCCAGATCTGCCAAGCAGGAGGAAGACAGAGAAGCATCCCAAATTACATCAGTCACCAGGGTCACCTCAAGAAACAAACAAAAAAAAAGATCAGGCACATACATGGAACAGTGGGTCTTCTGAAAACACCAATCTGAAGTCAAGAGGTTTTGGATTTCCTGTTTACAAAAAGAATGCAATTCTGCAACACCATCCAAACCAAAATTGTAACTCTGCCTTAAAGTTTCCAGTCAGGCACACTGCAAAATACC